>BMAO01010643.1:0-76957 GCA_019973975.1 Trichonephila clavata | reverse complement strand
ACAAGACAACGCCCCGTGTCGCTAGGCTAAAATTGTATTGGAGTGGTTCCAGGAACATGATGCTGAATTCCAGTTAATTTCCTGGCCGCCTAACTCACCGGATCTCAATCCGATAGAACACATTTGTGATGTCATGGACGGCCGCTGAGAGTTCAAAGACCACCAATTCGCAATATCTCGGATTTTCGTGACCGTTGCTTAAACATCTGGTACAATCTATCTTCGGTCATCTACCAAGGACTTCTGGGATCCATGTCAAGGCAGGTAGAAGCTGCGCTGCGCGCCAAACGTGGGCCAACTCGTATTGACAGGTAGTCATAATGTTTTGGCTCTTGAGTGTATATACATATATTTTTACATTTGTATTCTTAATAATCGTACGTTAACCGTTATTGCATTTACACATTTAATACTGAGCCCACATGTATTTCAATTAATAAACAAGGTAAAATTTAAAACGCGTGTTAGAGCTTTAAAATAGAGTACGACTTTTTAAAAATAATATAAATAACATTCAATTAATTAATAATCGCACTAGAAATGTCTCACTATAATTTAATCTTATAAGGGAGTTCTTCCGGGAATGATGTTTTGAGATTAATTACTTTCAGAAACTCTATAAAGACTACCTTAACAAAAATATCATTATTGATATATTTTTGTTATTTCTCAGATTTGCAAATATTAAAATATGACGAATAAAAATAATAATGTAAATTTCGATAATCATTAGTACCTTATTAAACATATTGTTGTAACTGTATATGGTGAGTTTTACACTTTAGTAAATATTTAAAAACTATATACACAATTTTACTTAATTTAAATCTGCTGTCAAAAATTAAACTGCTAGTTAATTTATGAAATTCTCTCAATTTTTCGTGGAACAACGGATGATCCTAAATCGTGTTAAAGTAAGTTATTAGTATAAAGAAATATATAAATTTCTGATTAGATCGGTTATTCTGTTATTAAAAAAACCCTGTATAAAAGAGATCACGAGGGTACATTTTTAATTGCATTTGAAAACTATCTAGTTAAGTTTTATTACTGGAATTTTAACATGTACACAATCATGATATGACTGTATTTTACTTCGAAAATTATAATGTTAGTCTACCTCATATATCTTTCGGAATAATTATGTCATATTAAAATCGTTTTTCGAAATTATAATCTAAAAGAAACGAAACTTGTTTAGCTTCAACAAAGTCATCTGAACTGCATTTATGATTTCAAAATATGTTTGAGCAATCCTAAATTTTATTACAGACTTGAAGAAATATTTGTTAGCTCACGAAAAATAAATTTAAAGAAAAATAGCTATCACAATTCAAGTCTTCGCTCGGAAAATTCTTTTGTAGCTGTTTCTAACAAAGACGTGCTCTTCTGTATCAACTTTTCCATTTCCCAAGCTCATTTTTCTTTCCTTCGGATTAGAAATTTTGATTTTTTTTCTTTTTTTTTAAATTTCTGGTATGCAGGAGTTAGTTTCCTGACCTCCTTTACGCTTCTAGTCGACACTGATCGATTTCTATTCTGTTCGAAAGCTTTAGAACATTTCTGGTGTCGTCAGCTTACACTTCAATAAAGCCACGAATTAGAATGAAGTGAAGGTTTCGTCTCAATACAAAAGCGCTGACAATGTTAATATGTGTAAATCAGTAAAGCTACATTACCTTATTTATTAACTGTTTAATGTTTGGAGAGAGTAGATCTGAGTAATAGATATCTGTATTTGACGGGGGAAATATGTATATGTGTTTGAAGTTAATTCTAATAATTATTTTGCCTTTTAAGGTTTTGTAAAAGTTTATCAATTACGATGTTTGAAGTATGCAATGTTTATATTCCAAGGATACATTAGAGCTATTTCATGTAAAAAAGAATATCATTTAGTTTAGAGGTACACATTCTTTAAAGAATAATCATCTTATAGTATTTATTATACCAATAGAAATCGTTTCAAATTTTTAAAATCCAATTTGAAACTAATGCATTTAAAGTGACTTTTGATACGTCAATGAAATGCGTAGCATTTTTTAACATTTGTCTCATTGTGGTCATTAATTTTTATAATAAATTATACATAGTAGTTATTAGTTCAATACCTACGTTTCTCTTCATATTCTAAGATTGCAGTGTTTAAATATGTGTATCATATCAGGCCCTCAAAAAATGTTGTCATTTTTATTGCGTATAATAATTTTAGAGAACATTTAAACTCATTATCAAATAAACATTATCAGATGGAATACATTTGCATGACAGTAGTAAGAAAAAGTTGACTTTCATGAAAATTCGAGTTAGAGTTATTTTCAAGAATAATGGCATCAGATAGAAGCAAATTGCCACAAAAAATACGGTATGAATTGGTAAAAATTAACTATCCATGTCATTTTCATAAAGTGCGAAAAACTTTCTGCAGACTTAGATTTAATAGTTAACTGATGTACTTGTGAAGTACTGTGGGTTAACTTTCCTCACAAAAAAGATGTGATGATAGCGGCAGGTTATGGTCTCATAAGGTGTTTGATATTTGGATGGTAACTTCAGTTCTGTTCCAAGTTGTGTCCTGTTAAAGAGAATAAACTCTCCAATTATGAACAATTTTAGTAATTTTTATATTCATCTCTTCTCTCTCTCTTAATACTTAACTGTTGTCACCTAAATATTTTCGTTTTCCTTGCAAAGCAAATTTATATATGTCATTATGTGCGCGTGTGTGAGTAATATTTTTTTTAATTTAATTTTCTTATTCAAAATATATACATTTATATTTTTACTCTTGGGAATGAAAAAACTGCAAATGATTTACTAATCAGTTTACTGTACCTAGAGGACCAATATTTATCAGGAAGACTAAATAAAAGCGAAAGGTCTCTAATATGACGTCATCTTCTTCACAAAGGGTGTAGACAGGACGGATCCTGTGGAGAAATTGATCCATCTGAAGATGCAATTAAGTTCGGGAAGTGGCTTTTACGATCTACGTGTTCTGGTTTAAAACGAGAAACGTGACATATCTTAAATGAGCGGAAAACTATCGCTTTTTATTGCTTCTTCCAGACCAGATCTTACATTGCGCGGTATTTTTAATACGTTTTTCAATCTTTTGGCTGAATAAGAGACTTTCATCAGAATACGTTTGTGTTTTGCATTAAACGATTAGTTTATCAAAGCTAAAATACTAACACATGTAAGTCAAACTAGTCATATACATAATTCATACCATTTCACAGAACATAAATTAAAATATTTAAGAAGCATATCATAAATACATATATGTACAGTTAAAATTATATTTGTACTTGAAAAGTGGTTGTGATGTGTAGTAAGAAGATATTTTATTTTAATTACTAATATATTAGAAGATTATTTATTTATTTATCATATTTGTTTATATTGATCGTGTTAAATTTATTGGATACTCAATGTTTTGTCTAATATGTGTAAATAAAAGAAGAATCATACTTCCAAAGATAAAAAATTTATATATACCATTTTGCACTAAAATGGTTTTTGAGACATTTTTAACAGAAAATAACTTTTTATTTTCAAGTCGTTCATATTTGAGCAAATAATTTTTTCTTACCATATCACTTACAATTATTGAATGTATCGTGCTTTTAAATGAAATTATGATAATTTTAACTTAATTTCTTTTAATATTGTATCATTGAGTTCCATCGTTAAAGTACACAAAAAACTTATAGAATAACAAAACCAAACCAAACAATCATCACGAATAGAGTTTACATTTGCTCGAGTGTGCGTAAATAATCAATGGATTTCAATATTTATTTGAATGCTCTTAGCTTAACGTTTTCTTATTGCATTTATTTAATGTAATTAATAAACAATGAAAAATGTCTCATTATTGTTTTACTTTAGAGCATCTTTATTTTTTATACTTAGCTAAAATGAATCTCTTATTATATACAATTAACTTTAAAGCAGTTATTTAAAATTTTGTTTGTGAATTTCAAATGTCAGTTCCAATTGTGAAATATATTTTCTTTGCAACAATATTAAAAAAAATTGTTTTCAATAAAATATGATATTTTTGATCCAGTTCTGTACTTAAAAAGTAAAAGGAAAAAATTGAAATATATTATTGAAAATGTATTTTGGAAACAAAGGTAATTCGTAACGTCTGAAAATATGAATAGCTGTATTTTTTATGTGTTGTTTTAAAATTTTAAGCTCAAACTGTATTCCAGTTTCTTCCGCAATTCAGGAAATATTTAAAAAAGAAATTATGATTAGAAAATGAACGGAATTCCAAGCATTATATTCTAGTAAAAATAGCAATTAAAATTCTAACACACATTAACAGCTTCAGCCATATTTCGCATTATTTTAAAAAGCCCTTAGAACATGGCTGCAAGTCAAATTGTAGCAGATGTTAAAGAAGTGATTGTGTAAATCCTGAATGTATGGACTGTATTTTATAAGTTGCCATTCCAAGATATGTTGTATAAGATTAAAATATGGAGAATTCCTTCGCTTGATATTAATATACATCTTGCTTTGAGAAGTATTACAAAAGGATTTAAACCTAGTGATATGGAAATCTGATTTCTAGAAGACGCATTTTCAAATGAGGTAAGTAAAACCATGCAAAATTCAACGGGTCCACTTTGAAATTGATAGCTCATTTCTTTCATGGTGCTTTCTACTACAACTAGAGATGTGGTGAAAAATTTATCAAAACCGCAATACTACCCCTCCCTATCTGCATATTATAATTCGTACTTATATTCACATGTAAGAGTATTAATCAGTAAACATGATTTATTAGACTAAGAAATTCTATCCCATCATGTAATAGATCTCTCAGGAAATTCTAGAGCCAAATGTAGATGGAAATGATGGTGGTGCTTGATGAACAAGAATTCATGACAGGACTTTATACTGCACACTCCTACATTCAATAGAGTTTTCTTAATTGTGTATACTCCTAAACACGCAACCGAGAGGGGGAATTTAACTGGCTGTCATCTAAACCCCTAGTTAACACCAATGTTGATGTAACAAGTGGGATGTCTATCAAGAGTTTCACCATTAATGCCAAATGAACGTCCCACGCCCAAGAGTCTGATACTGGCATCGAAGTCTTTCAGATGAAATTTACATAGGTATTTAGAAACACAAATAGTAAATATCATACATGTCTTCCAGTTACAGTCACCAATGCTTGTCATCGGACTATCTTTATCCACCATCTATCAAATAGGCTTCTATCATTAGCTTCCTATTAATAAATAAAATATTTTACTTCGAATTTCCGCTTGCATTTAAAAACCATTGCATTTTGATCCCCTACATTTTGTGTCATTTAGGTGAGTACATCAAAAAAGTTGAAGAAGATCAGCAACAGGAAGTGAGATAAATTGTGTAAATTAATAAATTCTGGTATACGCAAATAATTAGCATCCAAACGCAATTGTATGACATAGAAAATGAAATGATATTTAGATTAAACTTAAGGAAAAGTGACAGAGCAGGTTGCTCATTCAATAAACTCATTTGAATTTTAAAGGCATGTAACAATACCTTGTAGATCTTAAGGCATGTAACAATACCTTCAAGAAGTAGGTGAAAAGGCAATCAACACATGTGGTAATTCGAGAAGCGCTAAGCTGCCGCCTATTGATAGCGAAGGTGATTTACCATTTCGTCATATTAGTATTTGTATTGGCAAGAAACCCACAGATTTGTCTTGTATATGGGATTACTGGGTTATGGATGTTTACATGAACTATTTTAACTGGTCCGGTCACTAACACACAACAAGACAAACACGTTGCTATGGTCGCCTTGCAAGGATTCATAGTCACGTTGCAGATCTTGGGTTAGAAAGTCAGCTTGTTTGCAGCACTACGATTATCAGAATAGACAATGCAGAACATGTAGATTAGAGCAGGAGGAAACGTCTGCATGACGACCATTATTAGAGTATCACTTAATATTGCCGTACAGAAAAGTGTTCCGACAGTGGTTCAACTAAAGATAAAATTGGATACAAGAATGGCCTCGTGATTTTTTTTTTCCAATTCTGAACATAGCACCATTTTTTACGCATTCGTGTTAAGAAACGCCGAAAAGAATACGCTATAGCAACTAATTTCTGTGAGTTATTTTAAATAATTCTTAGCCATCTGTCTATGCATAGTACTAAATATGCTACGAGTACTTTGTCCATGGAAATTGCGGAATGCACAGCGAGAGGGTTAACTCCAATTGCAAGCTTTCTTATTTTATTAATATTTTTAAAGTATTCCAAAAAAACAACCAATTTTATAATCCTTCCTCCATTATCCTGCACTAAATATTTCATCAAAATACCAGTTATCAATAGTGGGATAAATGAAAAATGTAAGACAATAAATAAAAACGACTAGCCCATGTTAATTTATCCCTTAAATTTTAAATAACTGCTGTGAGCGATCAGCAAGATCATTATGGAATTCAATTAAAATAAATAAGTTTAACACAATGTGTCGTTGAAAAACATGTGGAAATATTAACCAATAATGTTTCTAATATTTCTAAGAAAAAGAAAAGAAGCAAAGCCAAAATGTGTGAGACCTTTGTATGTTACCTTAGGTAGCGGTGAGTACAATACTTAAAGGCCGTGGGTGGCATAGTGGTTAGAGCATCGAACGCCAGGCCTGGGAAGGCCAGGGTTCGATGCCCGATTACACCAAATACTCGCCGAGTACAAACGGAGGACATGCTCGTTAAATCTGTGAGTCCGAAGGGTGTCGCCATCTATCGTGAACAAAATCGTGCTGTCACCTTCATGGGCTTATAGCTTAGGTTAATTACAAACGTATCTCTAGCCCTTTACCATGATGAATTTCGTGGGCATCGATCTGACTACGTCAGACAGATGGCATAAGCAACAACAATGACAACCACACAATACTTAAACTGTAAAGAAATATTTTGTATTAAAAAGAAATTTCAACTATATAAAGGGTAAGCCTAAATTTAGGGGTGATATAAATACTTAATATTTACAGTCCTTGGAAAATAACAGTTTACTACTTAAGCTAAAGATTTTGAGAATTTTAATTTAAAAATAATACTAATTAATTTTTATAGTGGTTTGTATTAACAATCACTTTCTGGGGCACACAAACACATACAATGAATATATTATTTTATAATCAAAATAAAAAAGTAAACTTGAAAAAAATATTTCACACTTAGTAATTTTGTTCTTACAAAATACAAATCAAAGCGTAATATTGTATTTGATTTTATACAATTTAAGATAAAATCAAGATCGATAGTTAATAACAAAGCATTATTTAAAGTACAAACATATTAATAGGATATTTTAGCAAATGTAACTCTAAATTAAATTTCCTTATATATATATATATATATATATTAGGTTTTTTTTTTTTCCAAAAACAAAATGAAGTTGCCCGAATTGAATTTTGTTACCTTAATTGATACTTATTAAATATACTGAAATAAATACAGGTATGACACTTGCATACAAAATAGTTTTGTTAAAATAAAAATAGCCTAGTGTAACATTCATTAAACAGCGTATGAATCCTATGTCAAAATATATTTCGGTTAAACTTAAATGGCTCACGAAAATGCTCATAAGCACTATCTTAAACTCCTTCTTAGATAAACATTCCTTTGAAGCTTTGCTTAAGTTTTGCTTGTACAGTTACAAATACTTTCTAAGAAGCATTCAGTAAGCTTGAATTACAATGACTCCATCAAATCGCTTTAGAATTTCGAAGCCTTTAGGTAAATCTCAAGGAAGGTAACATTTGGAAGATTTTTAAGTATTATATAAGACTCCGTTTCAAGTTCTATGTCACTCGTTGGAGCAAAATTTAAATCCTGAAGGAATGATAAATTTTTCAGTTTATAAATCATTTTAAAAATAAATAAAATAGATCGTTAATAATATCTATGGATATTAAAATAAGCACAACAGCATGTTTTTATTGAAACTAATTCTTTAAAATGTTTTTGTTTGTTAATTTAACGATATATGTGTGTATAATACTAAGGTACTTTGTATTAATTGATATTTTTCAAGTAAATTTTATTCTTAAGAGTAGTCGGTACCCCCTATTCCACTAATGTTAATTGAGCTTTTTTATGTACCTTGTTCTCAGAAAGTATTAAATATAAAATTATCAAATTTTGGTATGTATATTAATTATACTTTTGTATTTATACTGAAGTGAGATATTTTAAATATATTGTTATTTTTTTTTTTCAAAATCATGCAACGTAAAAGTATCACTATGAATTTTTTGAAAATTATCCTTTTTTTTCCTCTCTAACTGACCTCTAGTATAATATTTTGGGTATATAAATAAAAGTTAACTTTAATATTTATAGTTACAATCAGTGAAAATATTCAGTGAAAATTGCATAAGCCTCCTTTCAGTAGATTCTGAGAAAAAGGTACATGCAGTTTGAAAAGCATCATTTTGAGAAAAACGCACTTTTATTGTGAAATGTCAACTTCATCACATAAATTATGAATTACAACATGCATTTGTCCCATTTTATTACACATAAGCTTATACTATATTTATTTTAAGACTTTTTTTGTCTCTTTTTTTTACTTAAATTGCACAGAAAATACACACATAGCATTTTTCAGTTCTTGTTTAACGAGGTATTTTGTAATATTTACATTAATTTTCTCAAAATTTGTATCAATTTTGAAGAAGTTTTATCTCTTTTATATATTACAAACATTAAAGTTGACAATAAAACATCATGAATGCCTTGTAATAGTGTGTCAATATGTAAAAGTAAGGACTTAGGAATATGGGATTGTACGACATTTCAAAAGTTTTCATTAATGTTTTCTATATTTACATGCAAACAGAGTAATTCTAAAAGTATCAGATCTCAAACGTTTTTCTAAACTGGTCAAATGGTTTCTAAAACAGTCAAAATAATACTGTTTTTATGTTTTTAAACAGAAAATTTATGTATTTGTATGTATATAAAAAGGTTTACATGCAACGACAGAGAAAATCACAATTCACATATCTATGCAAATTCTATGAAGCAACGTTTTGAAAACTAAAGCTTAAAAACTCAAATATACTTTTTAGTTATTTCAAAACATACTTTTACGTAGCATCGCGGCGAATTTTTTAAAAAAATGACATTTTTTGCCACGTTATCAGGTCTATAATAAAATATTTAAAGAATATTTTCAAAAACTCACTTCAGTATATATAGTTACTTATCAGTAATATGCAATAAAAGTTGCAGGTGAATTTATGCAGTAAATTGTGAGAAAAAGGTGAATGTAGTTTTAAGGTAACTGGGACGTCTGCGAGAAAGAAAAATGAACTTTTTTTGCACCAAATTTAAATAGTTCTCACATACTAAAATTTAAAGTAAAGTAAATAAATTTTTTAATTTGAATTATCTGTATATTTATGTACTTGTTAATGTAAAAAAAAATCATTTTAAGTTACAAATAAATCTGTAAGAGCAATAATTAATCATAACTAATTTTTATATTTTCAAGCATGTTCTTATTTTTAGGTACACTTTGCGTAAAATCTACTGCATATAAAACTATAAAATTTCACGGAGTTTTCGTAAACATAACAATCCATAAAATGAACAAAATCAAATTTTAAAATATAAATTTGTAAAAATTTTTAAAAAAATAATTTAATTCAAATTTTATTTAAATTTTATACAGAAATTGTGCTACATCTGAAATGTCTGAATGTTTATTTGAAAACGAATTCATTCACTTTGTTAAAAATTTGTTAATCTTGTATTATGCAAAATATCAGCACTATAGATAAAAAAGATTTGGAGGAAAGTGTACCGGAATCACCAAAAAAATGCGTTTTGAAAAAACTGCAAATAAAAATATTTTCATCAATGATCTATAAAACAATATACTTTAATACAATATAAAGTCTACACTGTTAATTAGATTATTTTGCATCATTTCTCAATTTTTAAATCGTATGTTTAAAATTCTAGATTCCTTAGAAGTCTTTTTAATTACCTTTTTCCTACTTCATCAACGCGTGTTCACATCTTCTAACATTTAAAATACGAAAGATTTATGTCTATTTGTTTTAGTATTTTTTCTTCACTTTGAACAGCATCATTACAGGATATTACAAAATTCCTTACACATATTTTTATTGCTATAAATATACATAAAAAATGTATAATTTAAATGGAACTCTGTTTTTAAAAATTGTAACAAAATAATGTCTATTTTTGTATCATACATATGAATATTTATTTATTATAATGTAAAACCAAAAGTAATAAACATATAGAGTTTTCCCTGAGCATTCAAATGTTAACAATTAGGAGTTAAGAGAAACGAAATGTCTATTTTACAAGCTATGCATTTAATTTAGAATAATCCTCAGAATCTACTTTGTACTATATCCACTTTATTTATAATTTAAAAACCACACTGAGTATTTATAAATGCAAAACTAGACATAATTAACATTTCAAAAAACAAAAAACGATTTTCAAAATTTTGTAACGAACTAATTAAATTTTCCGTAATTTTTGCTCGAAAAATGTACAATTTTCAATAAATTTGAACGTATAATATAGAAAAATTTCATTCTTCGAATATAAAAATTAGTTTTTTACTATACATGTTGAATCACTACGGATTTTGAAGAAAGTGTACCTGAATCACAGTTACAACACATTTGCTTACAATTTTAAAATTCAATTTTCTAGCGTTCTTTTGATCGAATTCTCATAATTAATACATCTATAAAAACAACAAAGTGCCTTCTATTTTCTAAAAGAAAAATTTAAAAGACCTTCACGTCCCAGTTACGTTAAAAATAACTTTTGAGAAAATTCCATTTTTACCATAATATGTCACTTTATCACAAGAATTATTATTTACAACGTGTATTTGTCCCATTTTATTAAAAAATTAGCATCTCCATGTATTTTCAATATAATAGGAAACAAAAAAGTCTTAAATTTCCCAGAATATAATACATAACATTTTCAGTTTTTATCTAGCGAGATATTTTGTAGATTTACATGAATTTTCTTAAGTTTTGTATCAATCTTTGAAATTTTTAGCTTTGATGCATTACAAATATCCAACTCGATAATAAAATATCATAAATGCAATACATGGACATTCATCAATATAGTTTGGTATCAATTTGTGGTTACTTTTTGGTTTTATCTGATTTTACTACATTTCAAAAGTTTTTATTGGGTTTTTCTAAACTTTTCATTAAGTTTTGTTGATGCAGACACAATTTCTATGTTTTAAACTTTAAAAGTCACTCTAAACTGGACAATTGATTTCTGAAACAGTCAAAATAAAACATTTTTTTATGTTTTTTAAACATGAGATTTGTGTATTTTTCTGTATGTAACAAGCTTTTCGCAAAGGCAATAATCACCACATTTGATCTATTATCTCATACCTTTTTCTCAGAACCTATTAAACATGAAGACTCAGGATTTTGACTGTATATTAATTGGACATTTATATTAGTAGATAAGTGATTTTTTTTAAATATATTAGTTTGTTTTTATAAAAAGAAAAATTTTAGTTCACAGAGCATCATTATGAATTTATTGAAAATTGTCAGTTTTTTGTTATGATATCTGCTTTCTAGTTAAATGTTTTAAGAATATTTTTAAAATGATACTTCAGTATGCACAATTATACATAAGAACCATAAAGTACATGCGTACAGTAAATTTACACAATTTTAAAAATATAAATTTTAGAAAAAAGTAATTTTTGATCAAAATCTTACCTTGAGGGGGAAAAAGGGAGGCATAAGTTATTATCCAAAATGTAAGGAATGTTGATACATTCTTGATTCAATTTTAGTTGTAATATTGGTTCATAGTTTCTTTTTTACTATTGTTTTGTTGAAAAAGCAGGTTTTTACATTTTCATTATTTTAACAACTATTACCTTCCCAGTATATGTTGACTGCAAAAAGTTCACCATTAAATGATGTCATTTATCAATGTGTTATTTTCAAGCAACATTTTTTTTTTATTATTATCATTTTTGCAAATTAGTTCGTCCATGTTTTTATTAGAAATCTTATAAACAAGTTTTGTAGAATTTAAAACTAGCATGTTCCTAAAATAAGGGTAACATTTTGAAGTAAAGACATTTTCCAATATAAACCACAAAACATCTACCCAATTCTAAATTTCCATTTAAAACTACAATTATTTCATGAAATTTAGAAACTTGTCTCCAAAATTAGGTTAAAAAAAACTAACAGTTAAACTGGTAGTTATCATACAGTTAATTACAGTTAGTTGTGTATAATTAAATGCAAAAAATGTATTGGCCTAACAGCTGCTTCGCAGATCTAAAAACCTGATATTTGCATTATTATCTGTCAAAAGGTGGCGTGGCAAAACAGTTGATAATTTTTTAAAAGTCATTTTAACATACTTCTCGTTCATAAATTAGAATATATGTTAAATCACTGGAAAGGTCATGAATTGGAGATTTCAGAAATATGAAAATCTCAAAATCGATCACCTGAAGATTTTCAGCTTTCTGACTGCCTTAAATTAAGTTCGATTTATAAAACTTGTTTAACCCCACATTACTATACCGTTTATTAACTCTTCTGATGAAAATAGTAATCTTAATTTTTAGTTTAGTTGACTAACTCTCTTGTTATTTTATCATGGCTTTCAGACATTATATTCTGAGATTCTGGCAGCAATATTGTATTACAGCAGGAGTGTCAAACTCTTCGGCCCGTGAGCCACATGTGGCCCACAACGAGGATTTTTACCGCCCGGTCAATACATCGAAACACAATAATATACTTATAATGAAATATCAAACATTTTCCCGAAATAGGGAAAATAAGTAGAGAAGAAATGTCAAGTGTCAGGACGTACATATGAAATTTTTCTTGTTTTTTTATATTCATTTGTTATAATGTATTATTTGAAATAACTTACTTTTCTATGAATTTTTATTTTCTAAGCTGCACCCTAAGTTATACCTTTTTTATTACCAATGCAGTCTTTGAGTTTGACACCTTTGTTCTAGAGGTTGTGTGTTATGTCTTTTATATATTTTAATATTGTTTTTAAAAAAATCAGAATCATTACTTTAAAAAAGAATATTACATTAAAATAATTGATAATGAAACATTTGCTTGAAACTCCATGCTACATTTGTTAACACATTTTTTTTTTATTTTTCTTCCTTTAATAAACAATTACTTTAAATTAAATACTTAATTAAATAATTATTCTCATAAAGACTAAAAATTGCTATTCACAGAACAATTTTTGAAAAAGAGAATATTAGTAATATGTTTTCATGGACTCTTCAACAGCAATTACTAGGCATTTAGAGATAATTTTTTGGCAGTTATGCAAGTGTACTAAAATAAGAAAAAATAGGAAGGAAATAGAACAAATTAATTTTCTCCATTATACGAAAATAAATATGAAAAATATACTTCATTTATTTCCTTATTAATAATTGCATTTGTTATCCCATGTTAATTTATTTCATCTCTCAGACTAATTGCGGACTATGCTATACATTTTTATTTTCATTCTTATTTTTAATAACAACTACTAAATTTATTAGCTATTTTCTCTGAAATATATATTTTTTTTTACTTTATTGACGCTTAAGTTATTGTTTTTTTCTGTCAACCCATGAGCTAATATTCAGGTTGCATGTTGCCACAAGAGGAACTCTGACATAAAAAAATATTTCTGGGAAATTCGGAAACGTATATGTGTAAAAGAATATATTTGCATCCAACAGACTGTTACAGGTTTCTGAATCGAGCTTAAGAGTGTTTTTAAAGTCATCTATAAGATGAATTTCAGAAGTATTAATTAGTAAAAGCACTATCTTGTTATATTCTTGCATTTTAAGAAAACATATCCTATATTTTTTTTCCTGATAAGTATGTACAGCTTTGAACAATATTAAGATAGAACATGGATAAGATACTGAATACAAATTAAACACGACATTGGATATAACCAGGAAGTAGCAGTTTCATAGTGCAGAAGTATGTCATGTTTCATATTTGAAAAAAATATATTTGTAAAAAAGTATCTTCACAATAAACTACTAAACTTTGACTTAAAAATCATAAAATCTCCGCTATTTATTCATTACCTTTTCATTGCAACTGCTTACAAATTACTTTAAGTTCAATTTCAACATAAATATTTGAATTATTCCAAATAAGAGGAAATTTTAGAAATTTAACAGTATCTGGAAAAACATGTTATATGTACATGTAACTAAAACCTGAGAAACAAAATGACTAATAATGAATGCTAATTATAGAAGTAAATAATAATAATCACATTTTAGCTCTGAAATCTTTAAATGCATTTTAAATATTCCAGCATTCCGTACCCAAACATAAGTACAGCAATGCTAAATATTTACATTTTGTCTTATCCCTGTTCTATGATAATAGTTGCAATTACATTAAAAATTCAAATTTCCAAATATCTATTTAATTTTAAGCAATATTTTTGTTTAAAAAGTTTTATTATACATTTATTAAATATAGAAAAATAAATCAAGAGGCAAGGACTTTGGAAATGTTTAGTGAATTTATAATCAGATTCATTACTTCTTATTATCATTCTCTCGATTTTACGTGCAAACTATAAAAATACATAAATGCATAAACAGTGAGTTGATTTATCAATTGAGGTTATCATGAAACACATAAAAAAGCCTATATTAGAAATTTTGCTCAGATTCTAAAATTTAATACGTTTTTAATGGTTTATTTATTCCAAGAAATCTAATAAAAAATCCATGTTAAAGCTTAAGTACATTTCACACATTCACACAAACACACACAAACGCACACAAACACTTTGATTGAACGTAACGCATTTTGAAGGAATAAAATAATTTCATGCTGTCTTTAAAGAGATTGACGAGACTTGGTTCCTTAGTATCCACATTTTATTGAGATACAGAAACCAAATACTCACAAACATAAAGCAAGTGATAACATACAAAGTCATAAATTAAAAGAAGGGGTTTGCATGACTTTCACAAAAAAAAAGAAATCTTTGTTATATCCTAAAATCTAGCTATTAATACCGATGGCGAATCGAATGCTATTAAAATCACATAATTTCTGGTAAAAGTTCTTATGATTGTTCCAGATATTCGGATATTAGATTGTATCATGTTTAACTTAATTTAGTTTTGAGGTGATTAAGATATGGTTTTATCCCATTTGGTTGGCAAATTAGAAATTATTACGCAAAGTCCTTGAAGACTCTGGACCATTACGGATTAAAACGGGTGCTGTTAAATATAAAGGGTGTTCCAGGATTATTGTGTCATACTTTAAGAGTAAGATCTGGCATCATAAGGATTGAGATTTGTTCAAAGTTTCCACCATTGCTAGCGATGTGTGCTATAAACCGTCGGATCACGGATTTGCAGACTCACTCAAATACACATGGATTTTGTTAGATATTCGTAGCACCAACGACAAATCTTGCCACCAGATCCATTTCGAAATCCACAGTTGTTGCGTACACAGCACTTTTCAGTGCGCCCCCAAAGAAAAAAAGTCATGCTGCTTAAATGTAAACTGAGTGGTGGCCAAGGAACCGGCCTACCACGCCTGAAGTAACGATGGCCAAACACCTGATCCAAAAGTCACGAACACATCCACCATAATGAGGAGGTGGTCCATCATGTTGAGCATATGGCACATAAGGCGTCTGAGACGCTGTGGCACCTGGCTAAGTAAACTAAGTAGCAACTCTTGCAAAATTATGAGATAATATGCAGATTTAAGGTGCTAGCAACAAACAAGGTCCGTCCAAGAGATCGCTGACCACACAAGCCCAAATCTATACTGAAAATAGATGTTAGGCAGCATGTGATCTGATGCTAGATGATTCAAATTCCTAAAGTACTGTTGTGTGAAATAACTTAAGCTTTATATTAACTTACTTATAAAGTATTCTTTTAAAATAACTTTATGTACTGCATTCCCAAGTATCATCTTAAACATTGATAATTTGCTTCAAAATCGATTAATATAATGTTATTTCTAATATAGAAATAAATCATATCATCCACAATATATATTGTCCTGCCTAAATACACTTATAAATTTCTAAATATGTTTTAATAATTTTCTCTCTAGGGTGTTCCATATGCAAAAGCTCCCGTAGGTCATTTGAGGTGGAAGAAACCCATCTCATGGTGGTCTGATGGTGAATGGTGTGGCCGGAAAGAACGCAGAAGGGCTCACAAGTATGCAAAGCCTTGTTTCCATGTAGATCCTGAAACACGTAAATTCGTTGGAATGGAGGACTGCCTCTACTTGAATGTTTGGTCACCGAGGTTGGATACTTCGGTAAGAAGCATTTATATTTTATTTTTTTAGAATAGCGAAATCAAGGTATATAGCAGAATTAGTTGAGAAAAAACATGCTGAATTTTGTCTTGGAAACAATTCTGAGCAATTTATTGTTCATTTACTTCGCACTCTGATCCAACATGAGAACCATTGGTGATAAAACTTGTAATTGTGAACTGATGTCAACACTACACTTCATTCTCCAAACTTTCACTCAATACAAACATAAAGGCATTAAGTTTCGATTGATTTAACATGCATCAAATTTTCTAAAATGAAGGCGGAACATTTACTCGAGGGTTTGTAATCCTGTGTCATATTTTCAATCCCGGGATTACATTATCCTGGGATTAGGGACTATTTATTACAACTACTTACATATTCGCATAGTTGAAAATGCATAAAAAATTTGAAAATATAAGTACAAATTAATTAAATACTATTTTAACGAAACAAATAAAAAATATTCATCATAAAATAGAAACAAAAATAGTATGTAATGAAATTTTTAAAAAAGCATTTCTTTACTTCTTGTGTTTCTGTTAATAAGCTTTCCTTCGGCATGTCATCGTTGAAACGGCTTCTTATTTTCGTTACAAATTGCCCTGCCGTAGAAAATGCACGTTTGAATTGTTTACTAGTAGGTATTATCGTCATTAAATAGGAGTATGTTCTTTTCAGGTAGTCACCACGTCTCCCTCCATTTAAATAAAAAGACATTTATTTTTGAATTATTAATGGCAGTGTCTAAAATCTAATTGACTGCATTGGAACATATCTCTTTGATAATTTTATTTAGTTCTTCTGCTACACTTAATAGTTTTAGTATATAAATTGATCCAGTTATTGAATCAGCATGTGAATCAATTTCAAGTGCTACCTCATTTGAAATTTAATATCCAGTTGCATGAGCTTTTAGCAATGCAATGGGGTTTGAAGTGTCTTAAGTCTTTCAAACAGGTCCTCTACTAATTAATGGCATTTAATTGAAGAAGGAACTGTGACAAAATCCATTCTTATGATGTTGCTTATACTATTGTGTAAACATTGCAGTGAGCCACTTAGATCTTTGCGACGATCTCCCGTACTGTACATATATATATATATATATTTTTTTACAAATAAGACTTATATTTGCGCAAAAAAATCCTACATATATATTTCATAAACAGAATATAAATTTTTGAAAAATTAAATTCTTAGAAAATTTTTATATATGTGAAATAATTTTTTAAATATAACTCAGGCAAAAATTAAATCCCGGAATCAGTTATTTTAATCCCGGGATTTCAGGATCGGAAAAAACACCGTGACCCCAGAGGTTTTGGAATTCCAGCATCCCGGGGCAGAAAACCCTACTAGATATCTTCCAAAAATTCTAAATACCTCTGTTCAAGTTAGCCGATACCGGACATCCTGAGGATGGAAAAGATGTTCATTTTCTGACTCCACTCTCAATGGGGAGAATGCTACAGAAGAAAATAAGAGAAAACTAATGAAATTCCATGGTTTAACATACACACGATCCTCGAACCCGTCAAGATTCAAAACGTAAGAAAACTAACATTAACCATATACAGTTCCAAAAAAGTAAATAAGATACAATAAATGTAATACCAGATTCATAATTCTTTGAAAAAATTTCAAAATATAATTCAGAAAATTATATCCCGGAATTTGAAAAACCCACCGGGATCCTGGGGCTGCAAACCCTAATTTACTTAAGAGATTACAATGTGAAGCATAAAATTTACATTACTGTAATAGTACATTGATTTGTTACCTTATGTTATTCAGATAAATATAAAACTTATAACGTAATATATACCATATATTACTTACATATTCATATTTCCCAGAATAATTTTTTATTAAACAAATACATAAATGTAAATTAATTTAAATATTATGAAACAATTTTTAAAAACACTTTATATTCATGTAATAATAATATTTGAATAAAAGACTGAACATATTGTAAAATTTTACTACAATTATAAAGGAAAAACTCAATTAGAAGCATTTTAGAATTTCTGTTTATTCCTATATATTAAAAACCTTATTCTAGAAAACAAAATAAAAATGTTTTTCACAAAATATTATTTCAATTCTTTATTCAAAAATTAAAATGAGAGAGAAAAAGAACATTTTTAAAAATTATTTCTCTGAAAATAAGATACGAAAGAAAATTTAGATAATTAATAATATCACTTTCAAAATGCAGAATTAATGCTTAACATTGCATTGATCTTTCTTGATTAATCATTCAGTAATAAAAGTAGTGTGTACACAAAAGAAAAGACTCTACAACAGCTGATAATAAGCTTTAATTCATTGCTTAGTGTAAACTTGCTACAATTCACGTTGAATGTTTTGTACGGGGTTCACTCTGAAATTTTTCAGATACTCCTAGATTTTTAAAGTTATACATACACAATTTTAAAAGTGTTAGAAGTGTTCTCTTTCAGTATCGATGCACTTTTGTAGACGGATTTTCCACAGATTAGCTGCTTTAAGCCATTCATTTTTTGGAATTGATAAAAAAAAATGCATTTATAGCCACATCAATTTATTTTTCCGAATGAAAACGACGTCCACGTAAGTTGTTTTTTAGATTAAAAGATAACCAAAAGTCACATACAGCCAATCTACCAATTTAATTTATTTTTGTTTAAGAAACTCAACTTTTAATCGGGCTGTATGGAAGATGCTTTGACATGGGAATGCCTTAGTCCCCAAAAATAAACTTCTTGAAGAGTTTCTGAAAGACATTTAGCCGTATACCAGGTTATGGTTACTGCCAAATGTCCTTCCAATTTGATGGCTTTGATCAATCCAGTACTTCTGAAGAAAACGGCATACATTACTTTTTTCATTGCCCTTAGTCTTTTCACCATTCTTAGTGTGGGGTCATCTTCAAAGACCCATATTTTGCTTTCTGGACGGTATGTACGCGTTTCATCACCCGTTACAATTTTAGAAATGATGCGGTGACCAATACCATTTAGCAATTTAAGGGTTTTTTTAGTTATTGTAAAACACTCTTTTTTTTGGTGCTCACTTAGATTACGAGGAACCCAACAGAAAACTTCTTTTTTTCATACGTAATTCTTCATGTACAATTTTACATAGGGCTGCGGATCCATTGTTCGATTCTTTCTTATCATTTAGTAGGAATTTCGATTATCACCTGTTAATATTTTTCGTATGGTCGGCACATTATTTGCGATTACTGTGGACCACGGTCTTCCAGTGTGTTCTTCATTTTGAAGAGAATTGCGACCACTGCAAATTTCTTTAAACCATATGAATACAGTAGCACAGCATGGAGATTCATCACAAGATGTTAACTGCAGCCGTTGAAAGCATTCCGCTTGATTAAATCCAGCTTTAAGATCACAAAAAATCATAGCACGCTAATGTTCTTGCGTCAGATCCATTCTCTCTTCTGTCTCTTTATTCGACACTAAGCAACCTGAAATAAATCAGTAAAAAGTCGTCTTCTGTGTTAAAATACTTTGTATTTTCAAATTAAATCGTTAATTTTTTTTGTGACTTTTCGTCTGCGAGTATCTCAAAAATTTCAGAGTCATCCTCGTACGTAGAGATAGAACCTGGAAAAAACGAAAATATGTTTTTAATTTAATTCGTTAAATGATATGAAGTTCGTAAAATGGTTGCCAACCTAATAAATTACAGGATAGCAATTACCCTTAAAAATGTAAAACAAAGACAAAAACACTAACAAAATAGCTAGAAAATATAAAATACATCATAAATAAATACAATATATATATATAAATAAATAAGTCATCAAAAAAGAAATCACCTGCTCACACAATTTTTAAGGTAAAACAATGAAAAGTAATAAGGAATTGGTAAAATACAAAAGAAAAGGGAAATTAAATGTGAAACTTTAAACTGAATAAATTGAATAAGTTGTAGGTATTTAAAATAAATTTAATTTTATTTATAATGTAGTTGTAGGTATAATATAATATGGAATTTTTGAGATTACTTAACATTTCCTGACCTTTTGAGCACTTAATTACATTTCGAAATTATTCATGAGTTACTCAAATGAGAAATATTTATAAATTGTAATTACTGCTCTATTCGAATCGTAGTGCATGTTCTTTAATTTATTTCCAAGGCTTAATTACGCATAATTAGTCTAAGTGATGGCGTTTCCCCTATGTGTTTCTCACATATTAATGAATGCTGTCCATCTTTAAATTTAGTAAATGTGAGTAATCTCTCAAATGTCCTAAAATATTATTACAGATTCAGTCATATATTTCTAATCAAGAATGTGCAATTCTTTGGCTAAATTTATTTTGCAGGGTATTTTATCTCAGTTTCATACTTTTGCGTAGAATAACGTTCTTAGAAAAGGAAATTCTACTAATAACTACTGACATTTGCATTTTATGCAATCAGAGCAAGTTTGGAAAAATATAATGGTACAAAAAATCAATTATTTTCATATTTTTCTGATAAAATAAGTTATGACTTTAAAAAATTAAATCATTTGAAGGTTATATTTCAAAATAAAAAGAAAAGGTTAAGATGTGGTATAACATTTTCTTTTAAGAGAACGAATTGTATTATTTTCACTATAAAAGTAAACTATTTCTATATTGATATCAGCCTTTTTATATAACCTAAATCATAGTATACTTTAATGAAGTTTTACGAAATTTACCAATAAAAATTTTAATTGAACTAAATACGTTATTTTGATGCTTTGAAAAAATATTTTTGATATCATATTTTAGAACTTTTTATTGTAATTTCAGACGTTTTATGGCCACAGATTTGAGATAAATTCATAAAATCAAACTCATAGATTGAAAGTGTGGTCATTAAATCTATGAAGCCTTGTGCAATCAACTAACTTGTCACTGAAGTTTTCTCCAAGTCATTTTGTTACAAATTGATGTGCCATCTTATAACTTGCGTGTTGAATGAGACCTATCAATGTGTATTTGTATTAAAAATGCATCATCACACATTTGCCTAATCGTCTTATATTCTTCTTTCTCACTCTCATTCAACACTATATTTCATGCTTTATCGAGATTTGTGCATAAATAAGATGCTGAAAGCCTGATTCATGTTTCTCTTGAATAAATAAAATAGCATTTTTCCTGTTACCAGTTATTGTAACCTAAACTCACTTTAACCTACAGTCCACGATTCAATCCCACACAAGTGAGCTTGCTATTCGAAACCACACTGATAGAAATTGAACTGACGCTTGAAAAGAAAATGATGAATGCAAAAAAAAAAAAAAAATGAATGGGAGGTTTTGAAACATGAAGACTCGTTCATTTTGGGGTAAAAATGCTGCTGCATTATATTTAGCAAGAGTGGAATTTACTGCTCACTGTTACTTTTTTCGTCAGGGAATGCAGCAATAAGCCTAACTAGTAGGAAAGTAGTAGCCTAACTTATTTCTGCTGTTATGAAAAACAACTAAAAATAAAATCCTTTGAAACCATGAATAAGCAGCAAAGACGATAATCAGCCCCCACAAAACGAAAAAAAATTACTTTATTAACTATATATGTATTACTGTCTTAATATAAATATATTTTTAAACCGTTCATTAATCTCTTTGTTTTTTTATCTCAGGGGATGTTTCTGAAGTTATCCTTAAAATGCATTTCTATGGTAGTAATAGCGTAATAGCATTTTCTTCAAAAACGCAATGATCTTCATAAACTTCATATGAATTTAATTTAATTCTTATACTAATTTTCCATTGAGATCACAGCATTCTATTAAATTGTAATGTTGAAATGTCAGTAACTGTATCAACATTGCTGATATATTTACTTGACAAATCTTTGATAAAAATTTGTCAAGTAAATATATCAGCAATTTACTTCACAAAGCTTTGATCTTTGTACCACCACCTTGATGAACAGTAGTTTATTTAGGTGTAATTTGTGTGTGTATTTTCAAAAATATAGATATCATTTTAGGGAATTTTAAAATTAAAAAAATGTGTGTCTAATATATTAATATAAAAAAAAACATCGCAGTTGTTAATTGCCTAAGGATTTGAAATGATTCGTGTTAATATGTAAATATTTTAACACTTAATTTGACCTGTAATTACTTCTCTTTTTTTTCTGTATCCCATTTGAAACAAAGTGTATATATGCGTGAATGTGTGTGTTACGCTTATAAAAGTGTACATACCTAAAAAGTGTCACTCGATCACGATAAAAATTGGTGGATGATAAGAACATTCATAAAAAAACAAGCAATTAAAATTTCTGAACAATTGAATGATTACTTCATAGTTTGACCATTATAAATGTTGAAAGCAATAAAATGTTAGTCCACCTCTGTCCTGGATTGAAGCTGTTACCCGGTGTGGACTACCCTAATAACGCTCCAGAATGGTGTCCTTTGTAATTTCATGAAAAATATTCTCCACCTTTTAAGCTAAATCATCAACATTATGGAATGGTTGTAATACCCTTCTCATAAAGTCTTAAATGTGCACTATAGAAGTGAGATCAGATGACTTAGCTAGAGAAGGAAGAGTAAGGTTAGCCTAAGTAAATTCATATCAACACGTGCTATGTGCGGCTAAGCATTATCGTACTGAAGTGTAAGTCCTGGATGTCGCAAAATAAACGTTAACATAACCGATTTTATGGTGTTCCAAAGTACCTCTTTGCTTTCAGTGTGCCAGAAATGATCACCAAAGGGTCCCGGCTATCAAAGGAAATGGTGCCCCAGACCATAACATCCTGTTGTGGTTATTTGTGGCATGCAATAATCAAAGCAGAATCCCCAAGCTGCCCTAGATATTTCCTGAGGTGTCTATGGTTGTCATCAGTAAACAGTTGGAAACACGACTTGTCACCAAAGACAATGTCCCCATTCAGTGCAGTTTCAGGTTAATCGAGCAATCGCACTTTATGGAGTACAGGCGTAAGCGGCATCACTGTTGTCACAATCTTAAATTCCGGTAGATAAACTGTCAGTTGAGGGTCACGTGTGTCTGTTGAGGGTCATGTGTGGGAGCCACACAATGGAAAGTTAATGACCCTTGAATCTAAAAGCGAGATGATGTTTTGAAAGCTGCTCTGACAATCATTCTGTCTTCCTGCTCCGTTGTAGGCCTCTTTGTCCAATTCCTCCCTGGCACAGATATCTCCTGTTGTTGACCCTCTCTTGGCAGCATTGTCTAGTCACTGCATCATTTCGACCCATATGTTGAGCGATTCTTCGATTCATTGAACCTGCATTTTTAAACTGATCGAGCGGTATCTTTACATCTCTAACATCTGCTCATAATCTGCACGAATCCTTAGACTAGGCATTGTTACATCCCATGTAAGATATCGCAGTTGAAAGGCAACAAAAGTTTTCACTATCTTGAGAATTGTTTCTTATATATTCCTGTTGAATGCACATTCCTGATCATACGCTGAAGCTCCATTATTCATTCGCTATTCATTCACTGAAAACCAAGTGTTAACTATTTCCATGTTTGGTTCAAATAACTTTATATGAAAATTGATTACAGTCGGGAAAGTCCTTCTCATTGCTTTGTTTTTTCGGTTATAAAATATATTTATTAGAAAAACTGATGCTTATAAAACTAGAATGTTAATTGTAATCCAATGCATTTTCCTTGAACTCAAAGTAATGCATATAAAACTATATAGCTTTTTGTTAAAAATGTGACAGCAGCCAAGATTTAATCGAGAAGTAAATTTCTGTCACAGTTGTTTCTGTCGTAAGATTAAATTTATTTTCCGTTTCAATACCTCTGAAAACTGAAGCAATTCCAGAAGAAAACAATATAATTAACTTTGTTTGATAAATGACATACATATCTGTGACTAATGTTTAACATTTGTAAAAAAAACTTATATATGTATGAGTACTTCATTAAAAAATTATTTAAAAAGTTGTTCAAGGCTTTTGCTTACATTTTGCGACGCACAATTAAATCTAAATTTCGAATTTAAAAAAAAAAAAAGAGTTCTATAATTTGTTAACATATTATGTCTTAAATTTTTAACGAAAAATGTGCTAAAATGATATATAAAGCAGATAAAAATGTATGTACTTTGAATATCAGTAGATAATTCCAGAATTGCAATTAGAAAAAAACATAATTATAGAGTTGAACTTATGTATATTACTTAAGGATTTCCATTACTATGATAAAATTCTAGATAGTAGAATGAACACTGTTAACAGAATGCTCTTTGAAAAGCTATACAATGAATATAAGAAGTATATAATAATATTTTGAAATTCTTATTAAAATTAATTACTTCTGAATACGTGGAAAATCAATCATTAGAAACTGATAAATAGAGAGAGAAGCATGTTTACATTTACCACTAAATGCCTTTTGAAATATTTGCAAACAAATTCCAAGTAAGCAGATCCATATAAGCAAAAACAACTATAAATAAAAAATAAATGTTCCTTACCAGATTTTTTGCTCAAAGCAAAACCGCATTTACATACCGAAACTATTTCATAAATATATTCTTCTTGAGCAAAGAGAGAAACTTCTGCATAAATATGGCTAAAAACCTTACTTCCTCTACTATTTGTCCATCGTGGAACATAAAAAAAGAATAATGCACTGGAAAACTTTTACTACCCTTCTTTCGATGCTTGGAATGCTAACGTCAGTCTGGGTCGATATTTTTGCAGATGGAACTTAAGAACATAAGAAATTTAAACAACATCTTTGTTTAAATCTTTACAACAAACAGGGGTAAAAGTGTCATGAGGGCTTAGGAAAAAGTCGAATGAAAAATTCTCCGATATATTTCGTTTCTAGTTTAAAATTGCTTGTTTTATTTTTGCATACTCTTTCTTCCCTTCAAAGTTTGGTTATCTCCTGATAAGAAAAACTTCCATTCGTATAAACCAAGAATTTAAGACGATTTGTTCCTGTCGTGATGTCTCCTTGAAGAAAAGAACACGAATTTTTTGATTGAGTTTTCTATTCTTCGATTATTTATGTTTCTGATGCACAATTAAGGGAGAAAAAATTGCGTGCGTTGTTCAGAATTCATATATGTCTGTTATTTGATGATTTGTTATGAATTTTAAAAATAAAACAAATATTTTATTTTTTAACCAATTATTATAGATATTGAACTTCAACGAATTGTAATAGGGCTTTCCACATTTTCTGTATGAATGCATTTTGAGACAAAAATTATTTTGTAAAATATTCCTGTTACTTCATCCTTAATTGAAAATTATATATATATATATTTTTTAATTTCGTGATTTGCACTTAAAACCTTCCAGGGGCAACACAGAAAAATTTACAGATAATTCAAAATAAATAAATCTAAATAGATATCAAAATCAAATTTAATCAACACAAAAACAAAGGTTATATTGTATAAAAGTCTTTTAAGATCAATATTAACTTATGCATGTGAAATTTGGTCCATGTCTTGAACAGAAGAGAACCTGATAAGAAACTACGAAAGGAATATTTTAAGATTTATTTTTGGAGGAATTCTGGAAAATGAACTTGGCAAAGAAGATAAAATTTTGAGCTCTATCCATGATACAAACAATTTGGGATTGTTAATTCCATCAAAATACAACAAATTCACTGGGCAGCTCACGTTGTCAGAATTGGCGAAGACCACATTAAAAAAAATATTCTAAAAAGTCTTCATTGTCCAACAAATTTCGCACACGAAGAAATTGCAGGTTGAATCTTAGACGGATTGATGGTAAAGAAAAAAATGAAGTTTTGAGAACTAAGAATTGGAGAACACTAGCAGGAAGAAGCCTGGCCTGGAAGAGACTTCTTGAAAAGGTCAAGGCCATAATCAATGAAAAAATATTTTTCTTTTCTTTTTCAGGGAAATAGTTTATTGCGTCTATAGTAATAATAATAATAATAAAGAACTAAAATACATAAATAATAATTAATATATTAGAAAAAGCTAAATTGTCGATTAATATTTTATCCCTATAGCTTTTGTTATTCTAGAATATACTCCTATCTGTAAGCAATCCTTAAAAGTACATACTATTAGAATTTTTGCTAAAATTGTTAGTTAGAAGGTTTTACAGGAAATGTATGTGTATATAAGTTGATTATTATTTGAATAATAAGTTTGAATCATTCTTCCAAAATATATCGGTCAAAAATGAATCCATTACGTTTAAAAATTATCGCATATTAACAATAAAACCATTTTCAAACAGTAAACATTGGGAAAAACTCATAATGAGCAGTTTAATAATATCCGACATTTTTAAAGCTTATATAAAATAACACAGGTAAAAAAAGAGTTTTTTAAACATTCGTTTTCTTTCAAACTTAACATTTTGCATAACATGATTTTTTTCCCTTACATTTTATGAGCGAAATGAAATATCCATTCAAACTGAATTTATTCAATAATTAATTTAAATAATTTGATTTTGCAAGGTTTTTTTTTAATTTGCTAGTTTTAAAACTCAATTGTTTCACGTTGTAAACAATTGAAATTATAAGCAAAATTCAATACTCACAATAATTAGTGTTAACCATTAGTTTTTATTAGCTATAATTTAATTATCTTATTATCATCCAAAACAACCTCGTATAGAAAACTTCCGCTCCAGTTAGCGTTTTAAAATGTGAGAAAAAAGCTTTTCAAGTTTTAAGCCAAAATACTAAATTTGATTGCCAGAAATGAGACCAACGGGGCTTTATCTGTAATTCCTTAATTAATTAGTTTCGAATGAATTAAATTTTACTCATTATAATTCATTTTCGTTTTGTGATCTAAAACAATCGCTTGGAAAATATTTCAGCTCAGTTAAGTGCTTTAAAATGAGGAAAAGTTTTTAAAAATTTTGACCAGCACTTAATTACAATGTGAGAAAAGAAAGCCCGATTAAAATAGCAATACAATAATATTTTCAAAAAATACGAAGAAAATTATATTTGTATATAGAAGACGTAAATACATTTTCATAAAAATTGAAAACAAGTTTTATCTAGATTATTTCTAAATAATGTTGCTCAAACATTTGTATAGATTGAATTAGTATATGGTCCTGTATGAAACATGGTCTGATATTAAACCATGTGCTTAAAAAAATAAACAAATAACTTGTATTTCCTCATATCGTAATGAGAATAGTTAGTTTATTCCTAAAAGTATATTTTTGTAGAATAATAAACCCAACTAGAATAAACACAAAAATATTGTCTAGACGAAGGATTCCCATAGTAGACGGTTAGATGTTGATGGAGCCAATGGTAATTTCAAAAGTGGAAAAGCGTGTATTGAATAAAAATGTTAAAATGACGGGCATACACACAGTTTACTTTTAAACTGAAAGAAACTTATATGTCTTCAGCTGTTCCATAAAACTGAGAATATACAAAATTATTTTTTAAGGAAAAATAGTTTTCGTTTTCCTAAGTTTATGAAACCGAAATTATCTTGATACATATTGTAGAATTCCACTATAAAAACGGAGAATAAGAAAATTAATAAAATAACAAGAAATTATCATATTTTTTTTCTTCTTATTTCCTCAAATAGATTTAGAAAATTTTAATTTTGTTTTGCTTAAAAATTTTTTTTTATATAAACATTTTTTTTTCTTTATTAGTTTCATGATATCTTCCGATTAGGTTGTATTTTACTTTTGGTTCCCTACATTCTGTGAATATTATAACAATAAAAATTAAAATCATAAATAACAATGCATGGTGCATGTATGAGAGTGCAGGATGTTAGCAATTGTCATATCACACCCGAAGGTAATACAAAAAACTAAAGAAAGTGAACTAGCATGCCAAGGGGGTTATTAAACTCCTTATGCTATTTGTAGCACACTTCTGTGAGGTAAATATTACTTTTAAAGAAAATAGCGATTTATTGAAACACATTGAAGAGTAAAAGCATTCGAGGGTAATTGTTTCATTTGATTGGGAGTAAACTGATGCTTGGGTAAGCACACTTTATAACTATGTATTACTAGATGTACAACTCCTCCTTTATGACATGGCCCAGTGGTCAATATAATGGACTGGTGTGTCATAAGGTTCGAACCTAGTACCGCTGAAGACCCGCCGTGTAGGGAAGTGATGTACGTTAAATCTGTCGAGAGCTAAAACGTCCTCCCGTAAGTGTAATATGGAAGTTAGAAGAAGGGGGTACCTGCTCAGGTGTTGCCCTCGTTACTTGACATTAGTTCAAACTTTTGAGGTCCGTCATCAAACGCCCTCGAGTAGTTGAAGATTGTGATGTTAATATTCACTCACTTATCCACGCTTTGTGTGCCTAGGATAATTAATGTTTTGTATCCTTCCGCTAAATACGAAATGCTGCCATTGTGTGTCAGTTTCAGAAAATTACTTTTTTTTTTGTAATGGGCAATAATAAGAAACTTAATTAATTTCACTAATTGCACAATTCTTTCTTGAAATGATTTGTTACTGCATTGTATAATATCAGTCTCATTTACTAGAGGTAGAAAAATAATTAATTCATTTTTATCAGGCTCTTTTTTAGCAAATAATCTGAAATGTGGGCGTGGTAGTTGCTGTCTGTCATCAAATATTGCTCCATAACTTAATAAAAAATGTAAATAAAGCTTTTAAATTTTGCAAGCATGTTTATAAAGATATGAGGTATCAAATAAACCAATAAAATTTTTTCTGCAGGTTAACGATTTTTAGGGTACCATATCTTCTTAAAATGATACGCTTTGTATGAATTCCAATGATTTCAAAATTGTGTGCATCTACAAATATATTTTTTATGTTTTACTTTCCTCTCTTCTCATTTGTTCTTCAATAAAACAAAATACAAAAGATTAATATATTTATCAAATAATATTTCATTATTTTTAATGAAAAAATAGTACGTACAGAAAATTTTTAATTCAATTATTTTAAATCCCGCAACTTAATATTTCTTTTGATTTGAGAGTTTCTAAAAGCATTTTAGTAAGAAATAAAGATTATATTTTGATATAAGTAAGATAAGTATCTACGAAAGGAATATTTTAAGATTTAATTTTGGAGGAATTCAAGAAAATGACGCATGGCGAAGAAGATCAAATTTAGAACTCTATATTTGATATAAAAAATCTGACATCATTAACTTCCTCAAAGTAAATAGGCAGGCCACGTTGTCAGGATGGACAAAGACAGTACCACTAAAAAAGTCTTCAATGCCCAACCAATAGGCACACGAAGAAAAAACAGGCCAAATCTAAGATGAATTGATGTCCTAGAAAATTATCTTCTAGTTTGGAAAGGTAAAAATGGGAGAACTGTAGCAGGTAGAAGGCTGGACTGGAAAAGGCTTCTTGAAAAGGACGAGGTCCACCATCGGCTGTCGAGCCACTTAGGAAGAAGGGAAGGAAAGATTATATTAAGATTCCTTACTATAAACTGATTATCTACAAGTAAATTTCTTAGTGGCGTGTATTTAAAATAAAAAGCTAGTTTTCAAATATTACTCCATTTACGATTAGTCTAAAGATTATTTTAAAAATTTACAGTGATATATTAAATTATTAATTACTTTAATTATTTAAATTTTCAAAACTTCACAATATTACTTTTTTACATGGAGTTCATTGAATTTTCTGTGTAAATAGACTATTTACTTCCATGATCACTAACGCAATATTTTTGGGATAAAAATACGCTAATATTTTCTGTACAGAAATATGCAATCTTGAAACAAAAAAAAATTAAGGGTTTTTTTATTTAAAAAGTAATATTATTTGAATTTATGATATTTATCGAAGAACCATTTAAAACAAAATATTGAACTTTCATAATAGGAAAATTATATTAGAGGATTCGATAACTGAGATTATACATTATTTAGAAATTTTGATTTTTACGTAATATTGTTGAAGAAAAATATTCTGTTTAAGTATTAATATTAAGAGAATTATATCGATGGCTACAGCCTTCAAGATTATAGTTTTAATTCCAATGGCGAGTTTATCTTAGTAAAACACCAATTATTTAAACAAAAAATATTTAATAGATTTCCATATCTCAATCTTCACAACTTCTAAAAAAGAAACATTTCGGCAGTTTAGTTTTTTCCATTAACTTGTTATATGGTTTGCAAATAATACGAAAGCAAAGTAATACAATTATATCGTAAACATTCTGTAGTGGAAAAAATATACGAGTTTTATTCTTCTTATTCTTGTTTTTGAGATATTTTTCCAATGTTGCCTGAAACTTTCCATTTTGTTCAGATTTCGACGTTTTAGTAAATTGTCCTTTCTATTAAAAATCTTTTGATATGCAAATTCATCACCAAACGCTACTTAAGATGAATCACTCTTTTACATTCTAGATAAGAAAAGCTAAGAGAGAAAGAGAGAACCAGGTTTAAAATAAAAAAAATAACAGAAATCTTGTTTATTATTCGATTTTATGCTCCAAGAGCAAAAAACCGGAAGAATGTAAATTCTTATTTACGTTTTACCGCAAAAAAACCACACACACACACATACACTCTATTTTTTCCTTAACCTCCTTTGGGAGGAAAGAGGATAGAAAAGGAGAGAAACAAACTCTGCGTTCTCTCCCTAACTGAAATTGCAATCTGATGGTAGAAGGATGAATGCTGCGGTTACGGTTGCAAACTAGATCTTCGTATATAAAAGAAATAGAGCGCCATCGCATCTGACTCTCATTTTTGCGGTCAGGAAATGGGAAAATATAAACTATTTTAAAGCCCGTCTCTTAAATGTACGTTCGATATAGAAAACCATTTTTTTTTTGATGGCACACACATACCTAGAGAAATAAAATTTTAAGTCTCCGAAAACGAGGTATTTTTAAGGAAAATGTAGATTGAAATCCTTTCATTTGAAATCCATTTCCTGGGAAGAAACAGTATAATGTATTTGAAATTGGAAAGTTTATATCTTTGTGACAATTTTAGAATAAACTAATGACAACATTTACAATTCTTTTGTTCAGTTTTCTTTAAATTTCTTTATTAAAATTGTTCTTTTAATGTTCGTTGAGTTTTAGAAATATTTAAAATTAGATTGATATATCTAAATAAATTTTTTATTAAATTCAAAAATTTAAAGCGAAGTTTGAAAAACATATTTTAATACAGATGTAGTTAAAGTTCTTAATGATGTTTTGGAGTATTAATTGTGTCTTGGGAATTATATAAGTTTTAAATGGTATAAAATATCTATTATTAAATTCAGTTTAATATGTTTCATATAAAACCACTTGAACAATATCTATTAATAAAATGAAACTCTTTCAAACCTAGGAAAAACCGGTTATCAAAGTAAATTTTGTTCTGAAAGAGATTGTTAAAAATAATTCTTAAAGAAAGAAAATAAATAAAATGAGCTACATATAGGTTTCCTCTAACTAAAATGGGCTATCAATAGGCTTGCAACATTCATTTCAATGTTTTCGGATTTAAAATTCGAATTTGATTTAATGCAAATCACGCCATCCGTTCCAACAATAAATCGAAATGTATTGTAAAAACCTTCCGAAAGGTAGAATCTTTAAGATTTGCCAATGTTGACGGGGATAATTATACTCAAGTGATTTCAAATAGCCTCACAACTGGAAGTTGACCGGAGTGTGGTCGTCGCAACATAGTAAACTCGAACATTCACTCTGTCCTCACCAAAGGTAGTCTGTCAATAGGAATTATTTAATAGATTAACAGAGTATGGATGTGAGTCAATTTGACACACAATTTTCTGAATAAATATAGGCATGACTAAAAAATGTTTGCTGCTAAAAAAGATCCGACTTTTTTGCGAGTTCTTTCTTTTATAAATTGCTCTACTTTATCATTTATTCCTTTATCTTTGAATTTTTAAATTTAAACGAGCTTTTGGCTCACCCGGTATTATTTTTAAGGTACATAAGCTTGCCAAGATGCACTTATGAAACCACTTCCTATTTTTCGATATAAAGCTATCCTGAATTCTTAGTCAGATTTATTATTGAATGTTAAATTCATTTCTAAAAATACTTACACAAAAATACAAATAATAGCTGATGAGCTTAGGTTAACTGAAAATAAAATTTATATTTAAAAAAATAGGTATTATAAATAAAATTTGAGCTTGAAAATTTAATACTTTTGAATAAGGCGCAAATGATAAAATAAAGCTTACAAATATAGATATAAATATTTTTAAAAAATATTTTGAGGGAAAAAATAATAAACGTTGCTTGAAATAAGTGCGAACGTGTTTGGTAGTGACAAGAAGAAAGAATGTTGAATATTATCGAATGAATGATAGATACAAGTTAAAGAAGAAGATGCATTATATAACGTAGGATCATTACTTAGATTTTAAATGGAATTTTTATCACTTTTCCATGAAATTCTCCTTTAAATACTAGTTAACTTCTTCCTATTGATGCTCATAGACGTTTGTTTTCTGGGTTCCTCTATCAATTTGTGTATACATATTATAAAAGTTAAATGGATAAATAACTCTAACTCCACTATGGGAGACAAATTCTAGAAGAACCTGTCTTAGAGCAACTATAATAATAATAATAAAACCTGCCAAATTTAAAATATGAAGACCTAATAGATTAAAAAGGGCTGAATTTGTTTTATGTAACACGCGCCCTCAAAGATGCGCAGGCCTATTTTTAAATCTTAAAGTTTAATAATATGAAAGCAGGAATTTTTGTATTTTATGCCGCCGATTCCTCTCTTTCATTGGAATTCAAAAGGACGCCCAATACCCGTTCTGTGCGTATCTCTAATCAGCCCTCCCCCCCCAAAAAAAATATCTTTTAAATATGTAGTCAATAGGTCTAAATATGCTCAAAATATTGGTTTTTATTTTTATTTTGCAAACTGAAGGATCAATTAAGGGGGGGGGGAGATTATCAACTGAAAGTGGTGACCTCAACTGAAAATTTGATTCGAAAGAAACATTTTTTTTTTAAATATTATTATTATTTATGCTTCCACTTGTCTTTTTCTTCTTTTTTTAGTCTTATGGTGAATTTTTTGGACAATTTTATTATTTTTTTATCCTTTATGTATTTTTAAAAAGGGTGAAATTGTATAAAATATAAACTCTCATTATTTACAATAAAGACTGGGCATGAGGTTGGTTCCCGAGGGATCGGATTGCAGCTCTAAACCTTCTTTGGGTGAGATTGGTTTCTTTTGGACATTAATCACCATCCCCCAACATGTCCTTGAAAGCCGATTTTTACGAGATCCGTTCTTTATGTATCACTGTTCATCAAAAGATACATGCCTGTCTGTTTTCAAATATGTAGGTCTCATAACTCTAAAAGAGGATTTTCTTTTTATATAACGCTGAAGCTACTCCGCTATCTTTGAATTTCCTTTTGAGTCCCTCAATTAGTGTATTGTTAGGGAAACGCCTTTCCACTACTCGAACGTCGTATCACTTCGTGTGGGAAAAAATGGTATTAATTGTCTTTGGTTTTAAACCACAAAAAAAGCAACAATGCGAATGTTAATGGATTTTTTCTCAAGCCATACTGGTTACCCTTATGATCAAGCATATTCCCTTTAAATTTGAAGTTATCCTGAGTAGTGGTCCTTTTTGGGAGCATTTTAAATTTGCAATTTTAATTATAACCACCCCGTATATATACGAGGGTGGATCCAGAAGTGCCTGGCCCAACATAGACAACACAAAAACTGTTTAAAAAATGTATTTGTTTTTCAACATAATTTCTTTTCTGCTCTATTCCCTTTTTCCAGCGATGTTCAATTAGTTCGATACCCTTTTTATAGTAAAAACTATCTTGCTTCTCAAAATATCTATTAAATGTCGACATCACTTATTTATCGTTGGAACATTTTTGACCACTGAACCGTTTTTGCAAATTTGGGAATAGAAAATAATCCGAGAAGGCTAAATCTGCCAAATAGGGGGCAAGAGGTATCAATTCAAACATTATTTGATTAATTTTGTCCAATGCAATAACAGATTTAAGAGCAAGTGCATTGTCTGGATGAAACAACACTTTCTTAGCCAAATACGGCCGTTTTTCCTTGATTTCTTTACTCAAACTTTGCTATAAGTTCGCACAATACTCGCCGTTGATAGTTTTTCCTTTTTTAAAACAGTCAATGAAAATTATACCATGTGCATCCCAAAAAACAGACGCCATGGCATTGCCTGCAGATTGAACGGAATTCGCCTTCTTTGGAACAGGTTCTACTTTATCAGTCCATTGTTTCAATTGCTATTTTGTCTCGGTTGTGAAGTCATGGACCCAATGTTTAATCTATGGTTATGAAATGGCCCAAACATTTTGCTGTTTTGCTGTGAAACTTCGCTAAACATTCAATTGAAACATCTTAAAGTAAAAGATTGAAATACGTCTCATTAGAAAACAGTTACAGATTATATGAATCAAGCAAATTTCGCTTAATATTTCTTAATCGATAAAATTATCATACATATTATCGAATCATTATCAACATTCGAATTTAATTCTACTGTCTATTTTGTTTTTAAAATAATATTGAATTAAAACTACCACAGTATAACTATCGACAATGCACTTTTACATTCAAGTGAGGAATGCGATGCTTGAATTCGTTTCCTTATATTTCACGCTGCAGTGCTTCATAATAGTAATACTATTAGAGTTTAAGTCATACCGTGCATTATTATAGTTATTATTTTATTCATCGGCACTAGGGAATTCAACCGTAGATACAAGATTCATTTATTTGATTTGCCAATCTATCTTGCATTGCCCCTTCATATATTAGTGAACGTTCCATGAATAAGGAACCATTTTACCATTTAATTGAAATATATTAAATCGTAAATTTAAAAGGGTCTGCATCTGAATCGCAATAATTTTCTACGGCCACTTGATACTTTCCACCTCTTTGTCGACCTCAAATTTTATGCCACGATGTTTCGATGGCCGTTTAATAACTACTGCGATCGATTGGGTATGCTTTTAAAATTTCCTACCGTGTTTATGCGCCTGTCATTCCACTTAAAGCACGGTGTAGTGGCCGGAAAAATGATCTGTCCCGAGGAGGAATAATAAATGACTTGATTTGAATACAATACGGAGAGCAGCTGATTAATGAGAGACAGCGCTCCAGCGGGCAAACTTTTATACGAGTTAATTCATCACAACCAAGACCGCGGGCGGTTGGAAAATTATTTCAAAAGCGGATGGCTTCCATTATATGCTACTGCATCGAAGATATTGCTAAGACTAAATTAAACGCTTTTGAAGTCTGTCTTTTGATCAACAAAGCGGAAAGGGCTTATTAGGTCGTGTTTTATTTTCTAATTTTGCATCTGTAATAATTCTTGGAATTGAATTGAATGCGAGTTTTTTTTATTATTTATGTTTACGAAGAAAAGGGAGTATATGTGGATGGTATTTAAACATTGGATAATATTATCCATAATTGGTTGCTCTGGTTTCGTCTTATAGAAGTTTTTGCTTGGAGAAAAGCATTATGTTTTGAAAAAAGAATAAGTTCAATTGAAAATATAAAGTATGAGGATTATTTGTTATAGGTAATTAAATGAATAATTAGCGCATAAGTTTATTCAATTTCTCACTGGGTGTTATTTTTGGAACTTGCAAAACACTAACTATCGAAAATTTCCTTATCAGAATAATTTATTGCATACGTTTCTGTCTTGTTTATATTAATTTGCGCAACAATCAATATAAACACGCGTATTTAACATAAATACTTATAGATGTAAAAAAAAAAAAACAGATTATAAATAAATAAACATAAAATTTAAATATGTCTAACGTAGGAATTGACATTATTTCCTACGATATGTTACAGAATACAGAAAACGAAAAACAAATAAGAGATGATGAAATAGATGCAAATAAATTTAAACTTTTTAATAGAAAGTGTATGAATTTTTTTTTTTCTGAACTGCTTCGAAACATATCCTTTAAGTAAATTCGTATATGAACCAAATCATACACCTAGTCAATTCATGCGTATATAAACTGATATTTGTAAGAAATGCAACACCATGAAGGAATCAAGAATGAAATGAAATTTGCAGCAAATGTCAATTACAGGATTTTTTTGTTATGTAAAAAAGTAAAGTTTCAAACTTCACACATGCGTGGCGTCAGCAGCATTATCTGCACTGATGGAGAAATCGTATATATAAATATATATATAGGGCTGTAGTGGTACGTTATAAACGTGCATGGTTCTTTGTTAGTGGCGAATATTTAGTGGGACTTAAGTATGCCTCCACGACCAAATAAGATGAAATTTCAACAACTTCCGGGGTTTGAACGGAGGAGAATCATCGACCTCCATGAATGCGGATTTTCTTGTCGCGCAATAGTAGCTTGTGTGCAAGCGGAGCTGCTCCACAGTGCTGTAAATTTGGAAGCAGCTGGCCAACGAGCACGAAGCAACTCAAAAAATTGGGAGCAAATATTGATGGTGATATGAGTGCGCAATAAAAGGCAGTTGTTTCACATGGTGGTGAATGACCGTACAGCTTCCTCCTGGCAGTTGGCAGCATGTTGATCTACTGCTACAAGTGTATTAATGTCGGTTTCGTCAATTCGTCGAAGTCTGTTGCACCATCGACTGCGCTCAAAGGTTCATTTCTACAGGATCTTCCCCGGTGCAAATCATGCAATGGCCTCAGGAACACAGAACATGGTGGACTGATTGGCAACAAGTTGTATTTTCGGACGAATACTACTTAAATTTGTGGAACCATGATGATAGCATTCGTTTTATCAATGAACATTGCCTACCATAGTGAATTATCGAATGTCTAGTGGCCAGATAATCAGGTTATGTCGAGGTGTGATTGCGATCTCAGGACGTTCTAGCAAATAGAATATGTAAAACCAAAATATTATATATAATTTAAAATAATCTGTAAAATATATTAGTTTTATTATTTTAGAATTAATATAATACAATAATCTATGCCTTTTTTCCCCAATATTATTAATTTAATTATTCTATTATAAAATATTTAATGTCATTTTTAAATAAATTTATTTAATTTTAATAAATAATTAAATGAATTAAAGAACATTGTTCTGCACGTTAACCCTATCCGCTCTAGAAGTAGGTGACATATCAACTATGCCATTGCGTTCGATAGATGATAGTTAAACTAACTGCTAATGACCTTCTCATGAATTTTGAAGGCTATTTTCTTCGAATTGACAGACCATTTGGCATGAACACCCTAAAGGAGTAGTACTGTTACAACAGTCTCATCCCAAAATGAATTTCTTAGTCGTATCCTCCCTTTGGAAGTGAAATTTTAAAAATTAAAATATTGAACTTTATCGTTCATTGAGAGATAATCTTATATTTTCATTTAAATTGAAAACTTTGATTTTATATCGTAAACTCATTTGATGGCCCACTTAAACTATGTATACTCTTTCTTTGAATATTTTTATTGAATTAATAATTGCCACCATCGAAACGAGTTACAATTATTGCAATTCTTTCATCATGTATGAGTTTTCCATTTCTTGTACAAAGCCGGCCACATTATGAGATTGCGTAGCAGCTTCTGGTTTGCTAATTTGATATAGGAGTGCTAATCACCAAGTTGTTGTTTGTATTCTACAAGATGGGCGATAACATTACATTATGGTTACCTAATAATTTTATCGTGTGGTAATGTGGTTGTCATGGGGATAACGTATATTAGAGTTAATTTTTGTTTCTTTTTGCGGTAAACCTATTACTTTTAATTGATTTTAATTCGATACCTTTAAAAGTTTAACCATTTTCAAAGCATTGTTCATCATACTACAATTTCAATCTTCTTTTGTATTTTGTTATATTTTCAAATATGGATATTTCTAATATATTTGGTGAATACCAGGATAATTTTTAAAAGGAATTAGTGCTGTGCTTTGAATTATTACTGTAAATTGCAGATTTTCCCATTATTTTACTTTTTAATAATGCTTTTTTGAAAGTTCCTTTTTCAATGAAATTCATTGAAGTAATTCAATGAAGTTTTTGGAATATTAAAAGTTATAAGCACTTATTAATTTATATTCATTATTAATTTTAATACATTTTATATAATTATTTTATTTATTACATAATATACAGGGTGTTTCATAAATGATGGGAGTAACTTTAAGAGGTGATAGTACACATCAAGACGAGTAATAGTAAATAGGAAACCAAGTGTCCCAAACGTCTTCCGAAGGAGAAAGGAGCCATCAAAGTTTAGGGTCCTAAATTTCAAATGATGATAAAAAACGGGAAAATGGATCGATTCATTTGCGGTTTTCACTAAAATCATTCTTTAAATTAGTATTTTCATTAAAAAAAGTTTTAAAGACAAAGTTAAAAAAAATGCCGTTAGAGGGCGCTCTAGACTTTGGAGTACCGAACAACTACCTTTTACCAGTATTTTTTTTATTTTGTTAAATGTTTACAAAAGCTTAGATTTTAACTTGAATTTTGAGCGCAAAATTGAAACCATCGGGAGCGGTTAAGTGGCGCAAATGTAACCGCGTTTAGGGAGGAAAAATTGAAATGCTCGTATCTAATGATCAAAATAAAAAAACGATAAAGCAAACTTTAAGAGGCGATAGTACAACATAAAAACAATCAACTTCGATTAGAAAATGCATGATTTGAATTCAAACGCAAACGTGCTAGAGCATCTTCAAATTTTATCCATGCAAGCGTTTTAGCTGCAAGATTCTGGAAGAAGAACATGAAATTGTGATATGGGGAAGAAGAAGAACGCATATGCAAATTGTTATTAAGATAAAAGCCGTTGACCCGAGTGTGCAAGTGTAAATCACGGAACAAACGTAACGAAAGATGTTGCCCTTCACTAATCAAGAAAAGGCTGATATGCACTTCATCTACGGAACTGCAAATGGAATAGTGCAGAGGCGCGACGATTATACGGAAAAAAGTTTCCCAACAGACGGTTGCCCAATGATAAAACATTTGTGCGCTTGCACAGACAGTTGTGTGAGACAGGATCCTTTTTTGGTGCACGTTCAAATGCAGGCTGTGCGAAGTCTAACAGAACGGTAGCCGTGGAAGAAAAAATTCTGGATATGGTGACTGATCATCCAAATACAAGCACGCGAGCAGTGGCTAGTCAAATTGAAGTATCACCCTCCACGACATGGCGAGTACTAAAGGATGAAAGTATGCATCCTTTTCATGTCCAACGAGTCCAGGAACTGACTGAAAGGGATTTTCCTCGTCGAATGGATTTTGCTCGCTGGTATCTGCAGAAGCACACCCTAAATCCCGATTTTGGTGCAACTGTGCTTTTTACAGATGAATGTACATTTACACGTGACGGTACATTTAACACCCACAATTCCCACCAATGGGCAGATGTAAATCCACATGCGTCTTCTACACATGCATATCAGCGACGATTTTCCATAAATGTTTGGGCAGGAATAATTGGTGACCATCTACTTGGACCTTATCTTCTGCCAGAACGCCTGGATGGAAAAAAATATCTTACCTTTCTGCAACAGGTGCTGCCGGAAATGATAACAGATGTTCCCCCTCGTATCCGGCGAGTAATGTGGTTCCAGCAGGATATAGCACCAGCTCATTTTGCGCCAGAGGTGCGAAATTATCTAAACGCAACCTTTCCAAATCAATGGATTGGGCGAAGTGGTCCTGTCCCTTGGCCAGCGCGATCGCCCGATCTTTCATGCCTGGATTTCTTTTTGTGGGGACACTTGAAGAGTCTTATGTATGAGACTCCTATCGAAACTGCAGAAGAACTCGTCGCCAGACTTTCGGCAGCTGCAGGAGAGGTGCGCGATACTCCTGGCGTGTTTCAGAGGGTTCGTGAATCCCTTCTTCGCCGTTGTACCGCATGCATCGCCTCTAATGGTCAGTGTTTCGAACAGATATTGTAATCATTTCTAATTAAACTTTTTTTTATAACGTAAATGTTCTTTGTTTCCTTTATGTCTCTTAAAACGAAAACTCTTTCAGCGCCCTCTATCACCTTCGGGTTAAAATTACGAGTATGATTTCTTTGATGAATGTTACTTGTTTTGGTGTTGTACTATCGCCTCTTAAAGTTTGCTTTATCGTTTTTTATTTTGATCATTACATACGAGCATTTCAATTTTTCCTCCCTAAACGCGGTTACATTTGCGCCACTTAACCGCTCCCGATGGTTTCAATTTTGCGCTCAAAATTCAAGTTAAAATCTAAGCTTTTGTAAACATTTAACAAAATAAAAAAAATACTGGTAAAAGGTAGTTGTCGGTACTCCAAAGTCTAGAGCGCCCTCTAACTGCATTTTTTTAACTTTGTCTTTAAAACTTTTTTTAATGAAAATACTAATTTAAAGAATGATTTTAGTGAAAACCGCAAATGAATCGATCCATTTTCCCGTTTTTTATCATCATTTGAAATTTAGGACCCTAAACTTTGATGGCGCCTTTCTCCTTCGGAAGACGTTTGGGACACTTGGTTTCCTATTTACTATTACTCGTCTTGATGTGTTCTATCACCCCTTAAAGTTACTCCCATCATTTATGAAACACCCTGTATTCGATTTTCCAAATATTAGGCTTGAAGGCGTTTTTTTCCCCCTTCAAAAATGTACCCAAAATTCGAAACTCGTGTATATAAGCCGGATTGAAATTCTTATAATCTTCAAGCATGTTGGGTGGAAACCAGGTGGAATATTTCCAATCAAATTGACGTAAACTAAAACCTCAGACGCCAAAAACGATAGTTCAGATAGGGTAATAAAACTAGCACCAGAAATAAAACTAGCACATTTCTTCCAATCATTTGTTATCTTGTACCAGTTGCGTAACGTACACCCTTGCATTGGGGGGGGGGGGCTAGGACTCCATGGGATCCAAAGCTTGATTGGCGCTAAGTACGTATATAGGCTTGGAGCCCTAAACCTGAGTTAGCAGAGAAACCCTTATATTCTTCGTTTCGCCACTGTCTTGTACAATTTCTGAGAGTTGGTGTTACTTTCAGCGACATTTTTGTCTTGAAAATGTGTGAGAAGAGAAATTTGTACGTGGCAAACCAGTCAGTGGGTACACAAGGACACCTAACCTCGCATAAAAGAAGTCTGTGAACATTACTAACAACAGGTGATCGCGTTCGCTGAAAACTAAGAAACAAAATGACTGCACGGTATTTCGCTGTAAATGAGAAACAAGTTCGAAAGAAGATGAAAAAAACATTTTAAATTTGGAGGGATGCCGAAATAAAAGGTAGCACGCTTATAGTCGACCTATGCCTCATGACTTGGTGGAAATTTGTAGCATGAACATTCAGACATCCCACTTTGTTAATGTGAGTGAATATTAACGTCGCACTGTTCAGCTATACACGAAGGCTTTTGGCGACGGACATAAGAATTTTGAACCATTGTCAAGTAACGAGGACGTCATCTGAGCTGGTACATCCCCCTCCTAACTTTCCCACCACACCAACGGGAGGATGTCTGAGCATCGACAGATTAAACGTGCATCGCCCCGCTACACGGCGGGTTTTCAGTGGTACTTGGCTCGAATTCATGACATGCCGGCCACAAGTCTGTTACCTTGACCACTAGGCTACCGCAGGCACACTTAGAGACTGTAAGAACTATTCGGAAACACGGATTCGAACTCTAGCCTTGAACGATTTATGTAATTTTTGTTTTCTTTTAGAATTAAAGTCCTATTCTCAATCCCATCCCATCCTTAAAGGTTGAAATGGTTCTGCATAGCAAACGACAAATTTTAAAAGTTGCTTACCCAAAACTACGTTTTTTTCCCCGAGATTTAGAAAATCCGACCACTTTATTCTAACTTTTTAAAAAGTTCCAAAATTTTTCGGCTTATGCAAGGAAATACACGATAGATTATTTTCTCTGAATTAGTTAATGATTATTGTGCAAAATCCTCTTCATACTTTTAAATCCAATTTCAAGGATCAAATACAATGAATTGCAGTACCTAGAATAAAGACAAACAATATCATTTGGACTGAGACCACCAACCTCTATAATTATTCGCCAGATGACAGCACGCACACTCACTTGACACTAGCGTTACACCGACAGACAAATTTTCCTATTGTCATTCGGACTGCAATTGAACAAGTTAATCAACCTTTTTTCAATTCAAGGACTCTGTGGTTGAAAAAAATGGTTTTAAATGTCCGATTTCTTTCTTTCTCTTTTTTTACACGGAATTATTTCTGTATCGTCTGCGGTGGCACCATCTGCTACTCGTTGACAATGCACACAGAGAGACCTTGGACTTGCCACGCGACCAGCCCTGTAATCACGCTGCTTTGTTTCTTTAACATCGGCAGCTGTACCCCCGAAGGAGCGACATCTGCCACGCGACTGACAGCACCTGCGCCCCGAATCTTACGTCTGTACCCTCCCTACCCCTCCGAAGGCCAAACGATTTCTCCTTTTTTTTTCTTTCTGCGTTTGTTTTGCAAAAAAAGCATCCTCTCCACTTTCTCGTCCTCCAGGTGCAAAACGATGTCAAAATAGCTCTTTGTGCACCCCTGGCAACCCCCGGGAATCGTTTGCTGCGGGGATCGGATGTAATTCTGAAGAGTAAAAGCTGCATAACTGCGCATGGGCGCAGAGAAAAATAAGTTAAGCAAAGAGATCTGGGGATTCGAAAAATTGTGATAAATTTTTCTGTATGAATATTTTTTTTTTAAAAAAAAAACCTTTAACAACATCAACCAATAAAGTTCGTGATTTACTAGTTTATCAAATAAAATTGATTGGCGTAATATGAAATTGTGATGTCTGCATAATAAAATGTGCAGACATATTAGAACGATAATTAGTACGTTAAATTTAGAATTAAGTGTCACGTAATATAATAAGGGTACAAATGTATTGTTATACAACTTAGATTGAAGCATTGAGACCCCTAGCATTATACAAAGGCTTATCGCAATTTTTTAAATTCCATACTTTGTTGAATACTATAAAAGTCTACTGAAGTAATAGCAAAGATCACGGTTCCACCACGGACTGATTTCTAACTGTTACCCCTATTAAACTTGATGTTGTAGTGATTGAAATGAATAGTTGCAGACTCTATTAATGTTGTAATAATGGTTTTAACAAATGAACATATGGAAATGTTTCCCTTTGTTTCCACGTTAAAACTTACGAATCCGATTTTTTTTAAAGACGTCATTTCTAAAATTTAATCTATTTGTTTACGTATTATAATCAAACTCTACGCAAGATTTTTCGCATTTCTCTCGATATGTGCTATTGAAATATAACCATATTTTTGCTATTAGAGACAATGTAGAATAAAACTCTTATTCCCGGTTAAAGAACTAATAACATTTGTTGAAAAAGACGAGATAAATTTTATTTATAGAATGTGATTTATCACGCAATTCCAACAAGAAATATTGTATGAAATTTTGTCCGTTAAGCCCTAGTGGTCAAGATCACGGACTTTTCGTGTGACCGTGGTAGCCTAGTGGTCAAGGTAACGGACTCATGGCCGGCGTGTCAAGAGTTCGAGCCTATTACTGCTGAAGATCCAACGTGTAGTCGAGCGATGCACGTTATATCTGCCGAGAGCTCAAACGTCCTCCCGTTGGTGTGTGGTGCCCTCTCAGGTGTCGTTCTCGTTACTTGACTTTGGTTTAAATTTACGAGGTCCGTGGCCGAAAGCCCTCGCTTAGCTGAATAGTGCCATGTTAATATTCATTCACTCGTGGCTGACATATTATGAGTTCGATCCTAGTACCGCTGAAGACCCATAGTGCAAAGTCAGCTGTTGCACGTTTAATCTTGCGAGCCTCAAACGTTGGTGGGGTGTGGAAGTTAGGAGACAGAGGTGCCACAGCTCAAGCGTCGGCTTCTTCACTTGATCATAGTTCAAAATTACGTTGTCCGTCGCCAAAGCTCTCGTGCTGTTTTATAGCACGGTATTAATGTAGTTCCCTCCCACTCAGCATGAAATTTTGTATCGTAATCGCTATTGAAATATTAATTCACGATTCACAAATATATTTCTTATTTTATTCTTTCCTTGTCTACGAGAATACTTTCCAATATTTAAAAAAAAGTGGTTTAAAAAAACCATATTCATCAATAAACAATGCTTAAACATCTCGCAGGAACTATATTCTGTGTATCATATGAACCGGAATTCCTTCAAAATAAATATGTGGATGTGCATTCCCTCCACGATGCATCAGAACTTGGGGATGAAACTCGAGAGGGGTTGCGCGCAGATGCCCAGCTTTTACTGCTCTCTTTTTCAAAAGGTACTCCCTCATGCCCCGTTAGCGTCTGCTGCAAAGAAAAAAATAACGAGGACAGAAAATTGGATTGAAGCGATTTTTGAGGGTGCTGCTGCAGCTGGCATCGTTATCGGGAGCACGACAGACCCTTTGCCAGGGCCTCCACCTCTTGTCAGGCACGCGCCGCGTGCGCTCCTCCCCCTTGTAACAGAAGGGGCCCCGGTCCCCTGAGAAAACAATTATCTGTATCGCGATCACCTGTCGAAGCGAGATTAATTTGGCGCGTCTTGTTTAGGAGGTCAGCTATATTTAGGAGACTCGTTTGGGAACAAGATTTATTCTTTTTCATTCCAGACAAAGCTCTTAGAGTAGGAATCGCTTTGGCTTCTCCCTCTTTTTTTATTTTTTAATTACATATTCTTTTTGGGTTTGCATTAGCTTTAGTGTGTGCTTTTCGAGTGAATGTTTGGTTTAGTAGGTAATTTTTCTCCGCAGGGCTCTCGAAATCTGTACTGTTAATTTTGTGAATTGGTAAAAATACAATTGTAAATTTAGCGCACTCGGTTCCATCCCAAATCTTAAAGTGGATTATTATTACACTCAGATGACTCCCGTTCTCTGATTGAGGGTTGGAGCGTTTATTCAAATTCCCGGTTTCCTACGTAGTTTTGTACAGTGTTCAGAGTACTCGCGGTTCCCTAGTGGCTATGGTCTCGAACTTGTGGCCAGTGTGTCATGAGTTACAACTTTATTGCCCTTTTGAAGACCCACCGTGTAGAGGAGGTGATGCAGCCTAAATCTGTCGAGGTTTCAAAGTCTTCCCGTTGGCGATGTATGATAGTTTGGAAAGGGAGGTGCTAGTTTAGGTGTCGTCCTCCTCACTTGACCGTTCAGAATTATGGGGTCCGTCACCAATAGCCCTCGTGTTTTATAGTGCGACGTTAATAAATTTTCAGAGCAGAGTTCAAATGACGAAGTCGACACCAAAGTTAAAGTTCTTTCTGAACATCCATATTCCACCAGGAATAACTGCAAGTTAAATCTGTCGAGGCTCAAAATCCTCACATTAGCGTACTGGGGAAGTTTGGTGTGTGGGATGCCACAGGCTAGGCGTCACCCTAGAGTTGCTTTGAGATGCGATAATAATAAACAATCCACATCACGCCAATGGGAGAATTTTGAGTTACGCTAAGTTTAGCGTGCATTATCCTCTCTGCACGAAGAATTTTTAAAGGAATCGGAAAACGCCATGATATCATTGATTTCTATAATAACAATTCTTAATTCACACTAACATAATCGAAAGTAAATGTTCCATTGAAATTCCTCATGGAATACATATATAATAAATTTTAAGCAGAAATTACATGCATCATTGTATTGCAGCCAGTGGCGCACACAGGAATTTTTTAGGGGGGGGGGGGTCCTGTGGTCGGAAGTCCACCGTTCTTGTATCATGCTCCAATACGCCACCCAACGTATTCTTTTGATTTTTTGTCAATTTTCGGGAACAAAAAACAGTAAAAAAATTAATAATTAAACAATTAGCATTAATTAATAAAATTAATTTTTGTAACAAATACTTTTTTTATTTTACGTATTATATACATATGATTATAATTAATCGGAGGGGGGGATCAAGGACTTCGGGGGGATCCGGATTTCGTGACCCCCCTCTTGTGTGTACCACTGACTGCAACACATCTACTGGCTTGCACTGTTCACGCTCAGGCGCATGTTCGAGTCCTGATCCCATTTAAGTATCAACCTGCAGATTAAAAGGAGCTCCTGATCCATAAATGAGTCAAAATCTTCCAATGGTGTGACGTGGAAATCAGGAGAAGAATGTATCACAGTTCAGATTAGTTAAAAATGACGAAATGTGTTTGAGATGAGTGTTGCTGGAATGTAATGTTATAATTAACATTAATTATACGAGCCATCTGCCATTTTATATTTACCGTTCCTTTTTTTATGTGTAACATCTTTACTCTCGGTTGCTGGATATTTGTTGGAGTGATTTCGCGAAAAGGGACGGTAATGCGTAACAGGAAGTCGGGGGGAAGCGCTCGCTGTTTGATTTGACCAATTCAGCGCCTTGGGGTGTCTCTTCGCTAGCCTCATCTCGGGGTCCAACTGTAGTAGCAATTAAGACACCCGCCTATCGCACATACCAGCAAGTCTTATTAGACTTCATCCAGAATAAACTTGTGATTCTTAAGCTCAAATATCAAAGTCTCAGGGCTCGTTGTGTGTGAAATCTATCTCTCTCTCTGAGGATATATTTATATATGTGTAAACTATATATATATTAACAATTATATTTCTTGTTAAGCGTCTGACAAAGCTCATCATTCTTTTAAAAAAATAAGAGTAAGTAATATGGAATTATTTGAATAAATATTTAAGTGCTTATCATTTTCATACTTTGAGGTTAATTCCTGTCGCTGTCAATATAATATTTTTAATTGTGATTAAAAAAGATTTCTCGATTGAAAAAAACTAAGTAAACGGGTATTTTTGATTTTCTCTAATATTTCTAATTTTTAAGCATGCGCTTGACGGTGTCTCTTCGCTACCCTCGTCTGGGGGTCCAACTGTAGTAGCAATTAAGACACCCGCCTACCGCACATACCAGCAATTGTAATTTTGGTGGTCGCATACATTTCTCCGAATCAAACAGATTTCCTGCATTTTGTACTTTTACCGTATATCGAAGGTGGTTCTGCTCTTTTTTTTTTAAACTATCACTCGCTTCCCATGATTTTGAGTGATTTTAACGTTAACTTCAGTTTGCCAGAAGCTGAGCCGCTCATAGCTTTTCTGAAAAATGAACTCAAGCTCGAAATGAACACAAATCGAAATGCTTCGACAACTAACAGTGGTACTGTTATTGACGTTGTTTTTCAACGATTTTTAAATACTTTGAAATCACAAGTATATGTGTCATACTTTAGTTTTCATAAATCTATTGTCTCCGCTCTTCCCCAAATTGAACAATAATAAATATTTTTCATAAAAAACTGCATTACTCCTTGTGTTAATTAAATAAAATTTTCATTAAAGATATAATTATTGGATTGAAAATTATTTCCAGTCATAACCGATTCATTTCTTTCAGGATTAAAGTCACTATTGCGTATTTACCATGGTAACAAGTCAGATGTTACACATCATATGCGACTACTGTAAGACTCGTTTTTTTTTTAAATGGTTCTTTTTTAAAAAATTATTTACACTAATTCCAGTGTTTATGTATTATTAAAATCAATGTGTTTAATAAATCGAGATACTTTTTAATTTTTACCTTTAACGGAAAATATTTTCTCAAACTACCTCCAGAGCACCTGATTTATAAATTCATTTTTAAGATTTTGTGGGAGAGCAAGAAAAGAGAATCAAAAACAAAATAGCAATCATTCCCCCAAATAGGATAGAAAACGGATATGGTGCCTCATTTTATACCTGGGTGAGGATATATTCAAAGGATTAATAACCACACCAGGTGGTATAACAACTTCAACGTGCCTCATCGATTGTAGCAGACACCCCTAAAGTCACCAATAAGGGTACCTTATACCACAACAAAATCAAAAAGCAGCAACCCTTTGTCCGACTCCCCTGCTTGTCACAGAGAACTGTTCCTAGAAAAATACATAAATAAACAAAATAATTCAAGCTGGTAGGCAGTATCTATTTTTTGATCAGCGGATCGTTTTGTTGAGGGAAGGGGGGCCGAGATCAAAACGTTCGATCCACCCCCGAACGGAACATGGCAGATCGTCTGCACGCAAGGGAGCCTCCCTTTCGCAGAAACACCACCGTAATAAAGAATGAGTAACGGATGGAAATAAGGGGGGAAGAAAATTGTGGGGGATTGTCACAGGGGCCGTCGACCCCTTTCGCGTGCAACTCTTTGGACACTGTAGGCAGGTGGCGCACTGACGCGTGACTGACCTTTCTTTTTTGACATGGGAGTAGAGGGGTCTTGCGGTGGAGGGCTTTTGTTTTATGCTAGTGATGAAAAAGGGTGGCTCTCCTTCCGTCGCATGTAAAACATGTTCTGATTTTCGAATCTATTCAAGGGTTGCCATCTGCATTACGGCATGAAACCTTGGGAAGAAAGTCACTTAACAGTTTAATCAAATTCAATGCAAGGTCATATATTAGATTTTTTTTAATTAACTGAACACTTGAGCTACACGTTGGCAGCTAGAGAATGTGCCTTGTCGTTCTGAACATTTAAAAGCCATTATACTATGCAGTTAACTGTTAACCGTCCCACATGAGTCGTATGGCATTTAATATATATGTTATATCAACCATTATTCATGGTAAATGAATTTGGTTAATTTTAAAATCGAACTTATGATCGGTTGCATACACACTGAATCACTTGATTGAGGATTGGTCATAGTAGCCGAATGGTCACGGTCACGAACTCGTGGCCGGTGTTGTCGAGTTGCGGGTATGAAGCCTAGTGTAACTGAAATCCCGTTATGTAGAGGGGTTGATGCTCGTTTGATCTGTCGAGAATCAAAGTAATCTCGTTGGTGTGGTGATATAATTTGTAGAGGGGTGCCAACTGTAGTGCCGACCTCCTCACTTACCGTAGTTCAAAATTACGAGGTTCGTCACTAATTGCCGTTGTATTGCCTCACAGGGCGACTTAAACGAAATCAAAATAATCAAACTGAGGCAAAACAGTACTTATCGATGAATGAAACTAAACAAAGCAACTTAAAAAAAAACGCGACGAATTCTGGTTCATACCTACTGCTGATATCTTAAGTAAGTGGTGCTGATTTCAACAATCGTTAGTTAGAGCGGTTAGTTTAAATGTGTGTACTATTTTTTTCTGATAACTTAGAAATAAGGTATCGAGTACGCCATGTTGATAAAACTTCATTTTTATTGATTTTATCTGTGTTTACAGTGAATTTATCTTGCCTTAGAGTTAGTTGCCTTGAAGCTCTACGTTTAAAAAAAAATCAAATTGTACCGGATACTATCGCTAAGATTCGTGCTGGCGGCAACTCCGTAAAGAAATCGCCAACCCGTGGCCCAACCCTTTATAATTGGTAAGTATCAACAAAAAACTATGAATAAAAAAGTTAGTAAAATCGCATACATTGATGGCGAAAGAAATATTTTTCAGGACATAAAACTCGAAATATATTACCAGAAGAGAAAAATATTCCAATTTTCACATAACTTTGTTACGTTGCAGTCCGTATCCGTTTATTACACTGCGTCTTAGTCCTAATGTAGCTTTAGAAAGGATTCTCATAATTATGCATTGTTTCACTTTGCTGTATGAAATTTAAAGTTCAAGGTTACTGTTAACAAAATATGGAACACATTTTTGAATGTAATTTTTAGGCGCTTTTATTCTTGTGCGATTACTTGCGATAAAGGGTTAGCGTTTTTTAGAATTTATGTACGCATTTAAAGAGTGAAAATCATATCTATGCATGTTGTAAAATGTTTTTTCAGAGAAATCAGTTCGAAACTATCTTCATCATTTTTAAGAAAAATATATTTTTTTTAAATTGCGAATTTTTTGTATGTACTAAAATATTTAAAGAACTGAGTCTCCCCCCCCCCCGCACACTTTGTTCAAATGTATTGTAAAGGTAAAATTTAACGAGAGGCATTATGTTGATGAAATGATTTTACAGTGTAAACTTACCTGAAGAAATCCAAATCGATATATAGGAAAGCAGTTTATTTACCAGTAAATATTGAAATTTTACAATTGAGTTTTATAGAAAGGCATTTGTATTCCGTGGCACCAGTACTTCTAAACTTTTCCAAACCAAAAAAGTTGGAAATATGGGATGTATTTTCCTTTTTATTCGAAAAAAAAAGTTTCAAGAATTTTTTTTACAAGAAATAAGTATTAAGTGGTCTAAAAAATTTTAACCGCTTTACTTGGTTTACTTTTCAACTGAAACTAAATATCAAGTGTTTTACGTAAACATTATATAAATTTCCATTTTTAGAACCACTAAAGAATAAGCAAATCTCTTAAAAGGAAATAATTTCCGCTTCCCATGCATCTCGGACCCCAGGAGAAACAGGAACCGGATCGTTCTCCCGTTTTTGGGTCGTTTCCAGGAGAGTGTTCCCGGGATCGTCCAGACGGCGCCCGGTCAGCATCATGTGACCCAGATAGCCTCTGGCAGACGATATCGATTCCCTCCCCACCCCCAGGTGTGCGAGACTCCATCCACACTCCCTTTCGATCGAGGTCATTCCCCACTGTGCCGCCAAAATATCCGTTCTTTATGATAAATAGAATCGGTTCTCTTACAATCCGTTCATCTTTTCGAATTTGCATTCGTTCCATCCTATCCCGTCTTCCGCACTTTTGATAATCAATCACCGACCTTTTCGTCAATTTTTCATAAGAATTCAATTGAACTTTTTTTTTTTATTTTTTTTTTTTTCGATTTGATTTTTAATTAATGTGACAAATATTTCCAGTGCAAACATTTCTGAATAATTTATTCATCGAAATATAATTTTGCTCCATGACATAACGCGACGTAACAATGTACATTATTTAATAATTCGCGTGCTATAATTCGAAGAATGACTGCTTTTTGGTATGTAATAAAAGTAATTGAGATGAATTACAGAAATTTAAGAGATTTTGTGAATAATTTTAAAAAAGATATATATTTCAATCAATACAAAAATTTTACTAAAGTTAAAAATCAAAGCCAATGTACACAATATCCAAAGTGTGTTTGAAAAACAACCCTCAAATAAGGTGCTCCATTACTAGGAACGGTGACAGAATTTTTGGGAGAATGTGGCTGAGAGTCTAAGAGATTTAGTTTTGTTTATTCTTAAAGAATGTTTTATTCTTAAAGAAATACTCGAATTCAACAATCTTGCTCAAATCTCCTTTTCACACAATTCAACTAGTGCGGCACATAACAGAAGGAGCAGATAGTCGGGAGCTAGTTTTGAATAGAACTTACCTGGTTCCCTTCACAAGTGGTTAGCTGGCACTCTCTGGCACTTGTCAGACACTTGAGAAAACCATGCTTTTTTCTCTACTAGTTTATTCAATTAAAAGGATAATGTGCGGAAGCTACACTTTTCACACGGAGTTACTTGTGTGATGAAAAAGGAGAAAGACTTTTATTGCTTCTTCGGAATCAATTCAAGACTGGCACTCCTTTTTCAGTCAACTTTGTGTCCGCGTGTTAAAGAAATTCTCTCCTCTCTTCACACTAGAAAAGTAGTAACAGGAAATAAGTTGATTAACAATGTTGCCTCGTGTGAAGTACAGATCTCTTAGACTCTCAGCCGCATTCTCCCAAAAATTCTGTCACCGTTTCTAGTAATGGAGCACCTTATTTGAGATGGCAAGAAATTAGTCCACATTTTTCTCTAGAGTAAAATTGATACTTCTTTTTCTGGTGATCTTTGGTTCTCTGGCTTCACTCTAAATTTAATGCAGGAGCATCAGTGCCGGTTTAAGCTCATTTCACACCCTAGGCACATAAGATCTATGGGCTCCCTTGGCACTGGTGAATCGAAATTTATAACCAGATTTTCTGGTTAAGTCCAGCTTGTTTGGGCCCTTTAAGTCCCTTCCTTGCCCCTGGGCGCACGCCCCAAGCCCCCAAAGGATAAACCGGCACTGAGCAGCATCGATTAAATTTTTGTAATCATTTTTAATAGAAAAAGTAATCTATGTTTCGTATTAGAGGTCTTCCGAACGATCAGGGACGACTTAAGGCGTGAACGAACTGGATTCAGAAACTAAATCTGAATGAGGCCATGTTTTGATCTCGCTCTGGCCCCAATAAAATCCTGATCCGAATAATTTTAATCATCAAATGTTATTCCCAGACTTATATTCTCCGAAAAAGTATATACCAACAAGTTTCAGACATTATATACCAACTGGCAATGGTGGCAGGAATGTATTATGCCCTTAGTCTGCCTCTAAGGTCTAGACGTACCACCATACACCATTTCTTATGTAGTCGAAAGCTGGCTGTTGTGTGTGTGGTTTGTGCCTCTTTCGTGAGAGTGTGAATCACACATTTGTTACGAGTATTTGGCAACATATGATATACTTTCCTCTTGTATGGGTCGCAGGTGGAACCTCATTTTATGTAAAATAAAGCTCCAATCAATCTATCAATCGTTGGCAGTGACGCCGTAAGCTTTATTAAGGCCTAGGCCTCTATGTACCCAGGCCTTAATAAAGCTTACGCCTTCACTGCCGACGATTGACAGTTTCTACAAGGACGAAAAAAATCATGCCAACTTATTAGGATAACCTATTTACGAACACCGAACCACTCGTCTCTAGCATATTATTACGCACGTAGAATTATGACCAAATATAATAAAAAACATACCTCATATATGTGCATAGCTGTTATAGTTTTCACTAATAAGCATTACTGAATATAGAAATGCTTGAATTCATTTTTCTTACATCAATTTTAGTTGGCCGCGGTGGCCGAGTGGTCTAGGCATCGGATCATGGCTAGCATGTCATGAGTTCGATCCTAGTACCACTAAAGATCCGCCGTGTAGGGGCGCGATGCACGTTAAATCTGTCGAGAGCTCAAACGTCTTCCCGTTGGTGTGGTAGTTAGGAGAGGGGGTGCCAGCTCAGGTGTCGTCCGCGTCACTTGACCATGGTTCAAAATTACGCGGACCGTCGCCAAAAGCCCTCGTGTTGCTAATCAGTGCGACGTTAATATTCTCTCTCTCACTCGTCGCGGTAGCCTAGTGGTCATGGTCACGAACTCGTAACCGGTGTGTCACGGGTTCGAGTCCTGGTGCTACTGAAGACCCACTGTGTAGGAAGGGTCGATACACGTTAAATCTGTCGAAGCACAATGTCTTACCATTGATGAGGTAGTTTGGAGAAGGGTAGTGCCAGGTGTCATTCTCGTCACTTGACTAAGGTTCAGAATTAAAAAATCCGTCACCAATAGCCCTCGTGTTACTTTATAGTGCGACGTTAATATGTTGGCGTGGTAGTTAGGAGAGGAGGTGCCAGCTCAGGTGTCGTCCTCGTCACTTGACCATGGTTCAAAATCACGCGGTCCGTCGCCAAAAGCCCTCGTGTAGCTGAACAGTGCGACGTTAATATTCACTCACTCACTCGTGACGTTAATATGCGTCACTCACTCATTATGCCAATTCTAGTTGAGTGTAAAAGGACTAAAATACTTAACCGTGAGGGAAATACGTACAATATTACTTTGTGTTCAAACTATCTTTTTTAATACCCTTTTATAAGCTTCCCTTGTATGTAACGGAATCTTTGAACTTAATTTTTACCCCCTTTAAAAGGTTAGATTAATTCGAAATTTTGCTCACTTGTCCAGGACCGATGACAATACAGTAATTTAATAACTTTGTTCCATTGCGTGGTCAGAAATAACGATTTCCCATTTTCAGATCCCATCCCACATCTAGCGACTAATTTCAGATCCCTTTTCCAGATTTGGCGAATAAAAGACTTACTAAGTTACAGCTTAGTTTGTGATTAACTGTAAAAGGGTGTTTTTTAGTTTTTTTTAAACTATGATTTGCTTAAAGTGTATTTCTCAAGCATGTTGATCTAAACTTTTTTCGATTCGAAGAACAATTTTTTTTTTAAGAAAGAATGTTCCAGGAAGTAACACATTTGTTACAAATATACCCCTCTAAAAAACAAAGGTTCCAATGAAGTGTTATTATGAACGTTTTTCGGACAAATATAAATATTTTTAAGTATATCTAAACTGTATTCAAAAAGATTTTCTTCTGTTTAACAATTACTGTCCATAACTTCAACAATCTAAATCGAGAATGAATATTTTCCCACGAAAATAGAAAAGTTCGGAGGAAAAAAAAGCTCTGTATTGGCGATCATTGATAAATGTTTATTTTTCTCCTTAGTATTTCTGGAGAATTTTAGTTTTCTGAACCCTTGATCTTTACCAGAAGACTGCTGAGTTTTGGGAAAGGTATTCTTTCGACTTTGAGCAGCTTCTGCTTTCGGGCATAAATTACTTCAAGAAGAGTGTTTTATTTTAGACAAATTTAAGTGTTATCGCTCGTCTCTAATTTCAATAATACCAAGAATAGTAGTCATCAGTTTAAATGCACCGACAGTTGGCAGTTTGCGTTCCGTGTAAGCTTTACATGTGAATCAAAATGAGTACGTTGTCTTCCTTTTTTTTTAATTCCAGTGTGTGCTTTTGAAAAGTGATCTGATACTTAAACATAAATAAAGCGATATCAAGTAGGAAATAAGATTCAAAAAAGGAACATTTTTTTAAGTCATTTTAAATGATACAATTTAATTATTTGATAAATATCCCACACACATATTTGTTTTTTCTCATGTTGATCTGTTATAATTAAATTATAATTAATTTATTAAATAAAACCTATCTGTAACTTAAAATCTTTCTTCCCATCTTGAAAACATGGCCGCGGTAGCCAAGTGGTCAAGGTATCGGATCATGGCTAGCGTGTCATGAGTTCGAGCCCAGTACCACTGAAGACCCACCGTGTAGGGGAGCGATGCACGTTAAATCTGTCGAGAGCTCAAACATCCTCCCGTTGGTGTGGTAGTTAGGAGAGGGGGTGCCAGCTCAGGTGTCGTCCGCGTCACTTGACCATGGTTCAAAATTACGCGGTCCGTCGCCCAAAGCCCTCGTGTAGCTGAACAGTGCGACGTTAATATTCACTCATTCATCTTGAAAACATTACAACCAAATGTTGTTACTTTAATTTTGAATTATATATTTTATAACAATTCTATTTCTTTTACTGTGGTCAATCGTTAGATAAGTGCAGGTCTGATTTGATTTTTATTACCAACACACTTTGAAGCTATGAGCCTAGTGGTTATGAACATTCGTGGCCGGCGTGTCACGAGTTCGAGCCTTGAGACATTGAAGACCCGCCGTGCAAAACAGGCACGTTAAATCTGTCGAGGCTCAATGTCCTGCTGTTGGAGTGGTGTGGTATTTGAGAGAGGGAGAGGCCAGCTCAGGTGTCGTCTTCCTCACTTGATAGAGGTTCAAAATTACGTGGTCCGTTGCCAATAGCCCTCAGGTTGCTTTGTAGTGCGACGTTAATAGAACTCGCTTAAATTTTGGAGCTATACAGTAATACCCCGAACTTACACGATAGGTGGGACTGAGTGATAATTGCTTAAGTCGGGGTATGATTTTACATATAAATACATGTGAATAATTTTTATTTAGGGCCGGGGACGAAAGAAATTAATAAGTAAAAAAAAATGTTTGATAAAATCTATAAATTGCAAACCGAAGTTATTTCGATGTAGAAGGTCTCATTAAATTCAACAAAGTAGTCTGCCAGCTCAAAGATTTTTCTCCTGCAAAATTTTCTCGTGGGATGCTTTCTCGTGCATAACTTTTTATTCCTTGTTTTATTGAAAAAATACCCTCTTAATTCCTAAATTTGTAACCCTTTTTATCAATTAAACTGAGGTTTTCTGTTAGATTCCCAACAGGGTCATTCGATCTTTTGTTTGAACCACATCTAAAGATTCAAGTTTTTCAATGTCTTGCTCGTGCATTTCTATGAGCTCATTAATTGTCAGCTACTAATTGTGGGAATTCAGTGTCATCACTATCCACTTCTAAATTTATTTGTCTGGCAAGATCACTAACTTTTTCAATCACATTACCAATTTCAACATGCCCCCCCCCCCAAACAGTAGCGCACACAAGAATTTTTCAAAGGGTGGTTGAAAGTCCACTATTCTCGTTATAATGCTCGAATACGCCGCCCAACATATTCTTTTGATTTCCTCGATTTTCAGAAACAAAAAACAGTAAAAAATTAATAATTGAATGAATAATTAGCATTAATTAATAAAATTAATAACATACTTAATCAAATTTTACGCAATTTATATTAAAAATTACAGTCAAAAGAAAAAAATCAAGGGCTTTGGGGGGGGGGACGAACCCTCAGGACTCCCCTTTTGTGTGCGCCACTGCCCCCAAACAAAAGATAGACGGGATTTAAAAATCGCGTAATTCTGGGTTCGCGTAAGTTGATGTATTACTGTATTTGGCTATTGACGACGGACCTTAATTTGGAACTTCGGTCAAGTGACGAGAACAATACCTCAGCTGGCATGCAACTTTCCAAACTTCCACACGACACCCATGAGAGTTAAATGCGGGTTCAATAAAGACTGTATATTACTAATGAGATGAGGGACGCACTCTAATAACTAATGGAGTATTATACTATGGGAGTTAGCGCATAATTTTGCGTCATTTTTGAGCGTTTAGCCTCAAAATCTATTTTTACAACTCAAGAAGCAATGGCCCTTTTTTTCTTGTTGACAAATCATTGCCAAAAAATGTGGCAATTTTTAGACGTAGTCTTTTTTTATATAGCTATTCTGGCCATTTTCATATTCTTGCATTTATCTCTTTTCCCAAAAATTGTAAGAGAATGAATAAAAGCACTCAATGACATGCCCGATTAGGGATTCCTTTTCATCCCAGGTAGTGTAACGCGTGCACGCACGACACGGATGTCGACTGATAGGTTGATTGTTCAAATAAACACTCTTCCCAAGAGAGAGAGTTTGTTTCTCTTATATTTCAACACACTAAAAAAAGGAAATGGGTAATAGTTTGAGTAGCATACTACTTTACGAGAACATGGTATAAATCACATTCATCATTATATTGCTTACAAACATAAAATACTTACATATGTAATATTGACTCAGAAGCAAGAACTCTCTATCAGGGTGAAAAGATTTATGTAAAATTTATCAATAATATCCTTATATCTACAGGAGAATAGAAAAATATTAAAAAAAATAAGTAACACATAAAAAAATTTGAATTTCATCAAAAAGAATAAAAAACACCTTGTAATATGCAAAAGCGATTGTACATCGTTCTCTTATTCATTGGAAATTGTAATATTTAAAAAAAATATCGACAGAAAATTCACTTACTGAAATTTTATATGCAATGGCTTACTCGGGTAGATAGTGGTATGATAAAAAAAAATCCTTCAATGTTATCCACAATTCTACTTCAAATTGTAAATATCCCAGATAATTCTTAGGAACTTAATTTAACCATTAAGGAATTAAAAACTTCGTTTCAGTTAATCTTTATTTCAGTGGTTTCTTATCAGAACAGATTTATCGCTATATAACATGATTTTTTTTTCTACGAACGATTTAACTATAAAGGGAAAAAATGTATTTTAATTAGCAAACGTAAGATACGCAAAGGCAAAGTAGAATATATATATATATATAATTCCTCAAAAAATATTTTCTCAAAATTATATTGTCTTCACTACTTATGATTGTTAGTAGTCAAGATCGTTAACACCACTGACAGATTTGAAGCATTGGAAAGATCTTTGAGTATGCAAAGTTTTGGAGACAAAAATAAAAAATGTATACGAGTAAAAGCTTATACGTGTAACCCTAATATTAAAATGCGAGATTTGAATATTCAAAACTGTCAGAATGCTTCATTCAATTAGTTATTATTCAATCAGTTTAAACTGAAAATTTACCATTTTGAGCCGTTCTATACAGAAAACAATCTTGGTTCTTCCTTTTCAAAGGAATTCGTAGTACAAAGGACCTTCTTAGTTTTTTTCTTTTCCTCAGCAAAGGACTCCAGCCATCGAACTTTGGAATGTTCGATCTATTATTGACATTCAGGGGGACTGGTCGGAATGAAAGAAATAAATTCCTGTTCCAGCAGAGACGGCATTGAGAACCAAGTGTGAAATACCTTGTCCCTGCTGAAATATCCCTTGTTAATGACCACACCTGGTGTCCAGGTTCTTTCCTTTCAAGTATCTCTCTTCAGGTTAGTTTCTCATAGTGTTTACTCGGTGCACTCAAGCTGCGACATTTAATGGACTTTGAAAATGCCATCCATCACCTCTTTATAAAGGAACGCGACAATCTTCCTTCAAGGGGGAGGTCTACCGAAGGATTTATCTTCAGTTGTCAACCGTTGGTAAAGCTGTACTTGATCACGGTTTATTTTGCTGCAATTGTAACGACGTAAGCCAGTAAGATTACGTCCTTACTGTGTAGTGTGAGGGCTCACACAGCCTTTTGCCAAAAGGCATTTATTCCGAACTAATTAAGCAAAACATTATATTCAGCAGAAAATTTTTGCTCTTCACAGCCTTTCGCTGGTAAAAATTTCTAGTCCCGTTTAAGGTTTAAAGATCTTGAGATGATCGGCTGCCAGGTGCGACTGTTCCCACCACTCCTTTTGCTGGTATGGTCCAAGACCACTCGAGCGGATCCTTCGCAGACTCTATTTCTCTGTCTTTAAGAGGTCATTGCCGTTTTCATCTCTTGGTCTCTGAGGTGCGGCTGCCCCTGCAACCTCTATGGAGTGTCTTCGAAGAAAAACTGATGCGGAAGGTAATGAAAAAGATTGAAGGAGCTCCCGCCTCCCCGTCTACTTCCAAGCCGACCCTTTTAACCCCCTTTCACGCCTCCAATCATCTTTGATTGGCAAACTTAGCGACTCTGCACACGGCCCTCCTCGCTTTCTATTGGTGCTTCGAGACAATAGGCTGGCACGTCTAAAACCACTCTGTCGCCACACCTAGTTTTCCATCTGGAGGGTATATAAATTGTCCTAACACTTTAGCACTGAGGACACCCTCCAGGGTATGTCTATCACAACAGGCAGACATTCATTTCCATTCAAATACTTCTTAATCGGCATGTGCGAAACCCCCCCCCCCCCGACAATGAATATTGTTCACAGGATTGTCTTTTCTATAGATCGTGGTGTCTGAACGTTATCTCAGGATCGAGGAGGGAAATAGTATACTTTCAGCATGCCACCTTCAAAATTGGCGAGACACCTGTTTGTCCCCAGGCATGAGGGCAGAATACACGGTCTCTTTTGGAAGATTACAATGTCCCATCTGGGCATTTCGGTCACCCTGTTCATCAAACCTGGCAAGTATTATCGAGAAGAGTTCGACTAATGAGCCGACGCTACACAATTTACTTCACACGCCTACCAAAGAGAACTCAACGCTGCTCAAAATTCTGCCTACTTTACAAAATTACATTTATATTACGAAGTCCTAGTTTGTGTGTGTACTTCAATTATCATAACATATGCACTGCTTGCTCCCTCTATTTAACGTTAATATTTCCCCCCAATTTTTAGGAAATTTTGAAAAGATTGCTAATTGATTATATTAACTTCGCACTCAGAAGTTACATTTGGGCTATTTGCCCCAAACCTCTTAATTTTGAGCTTCAGACAAGGGACGAGGACGACTCCTGAGCTGGCACTTATCTCTCCAAAATTCCCCAGCACAAAAACGTGAGTTAAGTACGGGTTAATACTGTGCCTATGTGCGGAGTGGATAAAGCTCTTTTGGGTGATATCCGTTCTTTTGAGCATTCCGCTAATAAAGTGAGACAATAGTGTATCAAATCAGTGAAATATCAATATCAGTGATATTAACACAAAATTAGATGTCATCCCTTCTTGGTTTGTTTTCTATTGTACCACGTCGTGCGACACCAGTCTTGATTACGCCACAACTCTACGTGGCCGCGGTAGCCTAGTGGTTATAGTCTCAATCTTGTGACCTAGTACCGCTGAAGACCCGCCCTTCAGGGGAGCGCTGCACGTTAAATCTGTCGAGAACTCAAACGTCGTCCCGTTGGTATGGTAGTTATAAGAGGGAATGGCAGCTCAGGTGTCGTCCTCGTCACTTGACCATGGTTCAAAATGACGAGGTCCGTCGCGCCAAAAGCCCTCAATTAGCTGAAAAGTGTAGCATTAATATTCTCTCACGAACTTGTGACCGGCGTGTCATGAGTTCGAGCCCTAGTGCCACTGAAGACCCTCTTTGTAGAGGGGCTGATGCATGTTAAATCTGTCGTTACTCAAAGTTCTCCCGTTTGCGTGGAGGGGTAGTATGATGACGGGATGTCAACTCGGGTGTCGTCCTTGTCACTTGACCTTGTTGGAAAATGACGAGGTTCGTCGCCGATTTTCCTTCGTGTTGTTTTATAGTGCAAAATTAATGAACACTCAATCACTATAGCTCTGCAGATCCGATAAAATAATTTTTAAGTTATCATATTACCATTGGCGTGCACACAGACTTCTGTCACGGGAGGGTTATATTTAAAAAAAAAACATTGATGAAAGCACTGAGATCTAATCTTTAGGCTAACAATTAAAAAATGTGTTGGTGTATGAGAGGTGTTCGAACCCCTCATCCCCCTTTATGTACGCCACTGATTATTACATAATGTAGTAGGCTAGAGAAGGTGTAGAAAAATATGAAATTTAGGTCTTTTATTTAAGCTGTTTCTCTTGTCTGGTATGAGCTCTAAATTTAGAGCTAATTTTCAGGTGCCAAAAAAAAATCCAATATTAAAATAAATTTATTTGCTTATAACACATATATTTCCATTTGGGCCGTGGGTAGCGTAGTGATTAGAGCATCGGACTCCAGACCGGAAAGCCTGGGTTCGATGCCCGATGTCACCAAATATCCTCTGAGTACACACGGAGTACGTGCTCGTTAAATCAATGGGTCCGAAACTCTTGCGTGCGGTCGCAGCTGAAACCACGAGTGCAAGGGAATGGAGAATATTTCCCTCCCCTCCAGTTCTATGCCTAAATTGTGGAGGTGGAGATATGTGGTGTCACCATCTATCGTGTAAGTACCCAGCCAAATCGTACTGTCACTGCATGGTTTCAAAGCTTAGGCTAACGACAAGCGTATAAATCTAGCCCTTAGCCTCGATGAATTTCGTGGACCTTGATCTGATGTCGATCAGGTGGCATAAACAGCAACATTTTTTCATTTATCATAAAAAAATGGAAAAAATAAAAATAAACAATTTCACGAGTACGTCATTTTGTGTGTTTTAACAGGCAAAGGTTAATATCAATTTAGCGTTGAAGCCTAGGGAATTGAGTATGCAAAGTATTTTATATTGGGGAAAAAATGGAATCATTTTCAGCATTTCATATGAACCAAAATTAAAATAGTAAACAGAAATTAATTTATTAAAATGTGTTTTCTATAGGAAGAGTCAAGCCAAAATTGAATATTCATATTGCAAACTTTTTCAGTTTGACGAAATGAACCAAAAATTTTGTCCTATTTCTTTTATCATTAGACAAAGAAAATATGTATACTTTCTCAATGTATTTAAAAAAATATACATTTGTTTAAAATCTTTCAACTATAGTATGTCTTAATGATACCACAGGAATATAATATAACCACAGGAAGGTTTGACAAACTAATAGAAAGTTGTATATAAAAAGACGATTAATGAACGTGATATCCAGTCATCCCGAACAACTGTCGGAGCCGATATACGGCTTGAAAGCCCCAATTTGGCCCTGTCTGATATATCTTTTCGTCTTTTTTTGTTGTTTAGTCTCGTAGTAAATTGCTCTTTCCTCTTCCGTAGAATATATCATCTACATTAAAAAAAAAGACCTCCCCCATTTGTAATTGTCACCGCTCTTCCACAATGAGATGAGCGCCCATGAATCGATCACTTCCAGCCCATTGTCATCCAATTGGCGATTCCGCTTAGGGGAAAAAAAGGAAGAGCGCGCCTTCCCAGAAGGATGAGTCATCGCGGCCAATTAGCATGTGTCTGGCGCGAGGAATCCTTTCCCTGGCGAACTGTCATCCCTGCGGCATCCCAGACGAGAGGCATTTTTGGAAGCGCTCGTTAGCGCTCTTGCTCCTCACTGCCGTTTAAAGCCACGCCACGATGACAGGAGGATTGCCAGCAAGCACGCGCCTCCGCAACACATCCTCCAGCGACGGGTAGCGGGGGTAGGGGTTATCGCAGCATCCAGACATTCCTCGATATTTTAAAATAAACTGGAGGATGAATCAGGGTATCGGCAGCTAAGCCTTTCGTGGATTTAGGGACTCTTTTTCATTTCAGTTAACGTTGAAAGATGACAAACTTGTGTGATAAGCATCATTGTTATTGTATCAAAGGCAAACGTCCGGACCCCATTTGAATTTGAAGTGCTACATCGGGTATCCCCGAGTAAAGGGATTTTAGGTTAATTGTCGCATTTTAAAGCAACACGAAAACTATTGACCTCGCAATTTTGAATCAGTGACCCCTCTCTTCAACCATCCACACCACGCCAATGTGAGGACTTGAACAACGTCGTTGTGGTCGCGGAAACTAGTTCATCACCCGTATGTCATGAGTTCGAGCCCCAGGGTCACTGAAGTCCAGCCGTGTAGAAAGAGCTGATGAACACTAAATTTGTCGTGGCTCAAAGTCCTCCAGTTGATGCCGTGTGGAATTTCATGATAGGAGTGCTAATTCAGGTCACTTCGTCACCTGACCTGAATTTTAGCACTGTATTCATTAAATTTTATGCCTCAAGACTTATAAATTTCGAGGTGCATACCGTACTTATTCCCTTTAATACTACGCAGTACTCTATTAGAATCGGGATTCAAACTGATCGAAATTTCTTCGTTTAATGTTAAAAAATAAAGCAAGCTTGGCATGTTTGGAAATGATATATTCTCAAGGATGAAAATAAAATCAGATGAGAAGACACCGAGATAAAAGTAAACTAATAGTTTTAGTCAAAATTTAGATTAAAAGCAATAAAAAATTACAAAATAACAATAATGCAGTTCGCCAACTAATCCACGCGTGGCTGTTTAAGGAAGCGGCTCTCTAGTGGTTCAAGCTTGATCTTTTCTCCCCGCTAGCCACAGTTACGGTTAACCTGTCCATCCAAGGAATCTGCATATCTTGGTCGGAAACGCCACCTATGAGTGTTTTCACTGGGAAAAAAAAGACTCCAAAATGTATATTATATTCTAATTTCTCTATATTCAAAGGTTTATCCTTGGATAATTATGGGAATAGGTAGTCTTGAGTGGGCCCTGTATCAAAATTCCTTAGGGGGTTCTTTTTCAGAGGCCCCTTAACATTTTACCATTTTCCGCTTGCACATATTGTGGTCCCTGTAGTTTGGAAGCTTTGTGACATTGATACGGCGGTAGCTGTGCGCCTGATAACTATGGAATATACAACCTCATATTATCTTTCTTTCATCGGATTGGCTGTTTTTGTTAAACGGGAATAATGTGCCAATGGAATGTTCCAACAAACTTTTTTGATGTGTAACATCTTTACTCTCGGTTGCTGGATATTTGTTGGAGTGATTTCGTGAAAAGGGACGGAAATACGTAACAGGAAGTCGGGGGAAGCGCGCGCTGTTTGATTTGACCAATTCAGCGCCTTGGGGTGTCTCTTCGCTAGCCTCGTCTCGGGGTCCAACTCTACTAGCAATTAAGACGCCCGCCTACCGCACATACCAGCAAGTCTTATTAGACTTCATCCAGAATAAACTTGTGATTCTTACGCTCAAATATCAAAGTCTCAGGGCTCGTTGTGTGTGAAATCTCTCTCTGAGGATATATTTATATATGTGTAAACTATATATTAATAATTATATTTCCTGGTAAGCGTCTGACAAAGTTCATCATTCTTAAAAAAAAATAGGAGTAAGTAATATGGAATTATTTGAATAAATATTTAAGTGCTTAACATTTTCATACTTTGAGGTTAATTCCTGTCACTGTCAATATAATATTTTTATTTGTGATTAAAAAAAGATTTCTCGATTAAAAAAACTAACTATTTAAGTAAACGGTTATTTTTAATTTTCTCTAATATTTCTAATTTTTAAGCATGCGCTTGACGGTGTCTCTTCGCTACCCTCGTCTGGGGGTCCAACTGTTGCAGCAATTAAGACTCCCGCCTACCGCACATACCAGCAATTGTAATTTTGGTGGTCGCATACATTTCTCCGAATCAAACAGTTAAAAAAATTAAAGATTTCCTGTATTTTGTACTTTTATCGTATACCGAAGGTGGTTCTGCTCTTTTTTTAAAAAAAAACTATCACTCGCTTCCCATGATTTTGATTGATTTTAACGTTAACTTCAGTTTGCCAGAAGCTGATCCACTCTTAGCTTTTCTGAATGATGAACTCAAGCTCGAAATGAACACTAATCGAAATGTTTCGACAACTAACAGTGGTACTGTTATTGACGCGGTTTTTCAACGATTTTTAAATACTTTGAAATCACAAGTATATGTGTCATACTTTAGTTTTCATAAATCTATTGTCTCCGCTCTTCCCCAAATTGAACAATAATAAATATTTTTCATAAAAAACTGCATTACTCCTTGTGTTAATTAAATAAAACTTTCATTAAAGATATAATTATTCGATAGAAAATTATTTCCAGTCATAACCGATTCATTTCTTTCAGGATTAAAGTCACTATTGCGTATTTACCACGATAACAAGTCAGATGTTACGCATCATATGCGACTACTGTAAAACTCGTTTAAAAAAAAATTAAACTTCTAGCAAGATGCTTCATGAAGTTTTTTTAAGAGGAGTGTAATTTAAAAAATATGAAAAGATTCAAAAAATCAGGTTTTTGAACGAATTTTCCCGACAAATCAATAGGGGGAGTGAGTGAGTGCATATTAACGTCCCACTGTTCTGCTACACGAGGACTTTTGGGGACGGTCCGCGTAATTTTGAACCATGGTCAAGTGACTGAGCTGGCACCCCCTCTCCTAACTACCACACCACACCAACGGGAGGACGTTTGAGCTCTCGACAGATTTAACGTGCATCGCTCCCCTACAAGGCGGGTCTTTAGTGGTACTAGGATCGAACTCACGACACGCTAGCCATGATCCGATGCCTAGACCACTCGGCCACAGCGGCCGTTGGTACTGGGAACGAACTCTTGACACGCTAGCCACGATCCGATGCCTAGACCACTTGGCTATCGCAGCCACATCAGTAGGGTGAGATGTCAAGAGAAAATTAAGCACATATGTTTTGGAAACTACATTATCTAAGCTAATTTTGATTATTTTAAGTTTAATTTTTTCCTCGCTCATTTTACACCTTCCATTTGAAAAAATTAATTCGATAAACATAACTATTTTATTGTTTACTCGCCGTTACCCACCCGCTTCGATAGGTATTTCACGATGTTTTATAAATATATACTGTTTATATATTGAAATATATATATATATATATACATTTTTGATATCTAATCCCTAGCATTAAGAATTCGATTATGTTGAAAAATATAATTACAACTGTAACTCTCGACTCTTGATATAAAAAAAGAACAGGACTTCTAATTTGTATTTTCTAAAAATCTCTAAAATTGAAGTATAGAATGATGCTTGCACTTTCGTAACCCGATAAGAAAGTGGATTTCCGCAAAATCAATTTTTGATGGATCTCTACTCTGTAAATACTACTCCAATATAACTGTTCTTAGCAGATTTCAATTAAAAAAAAAGGAAAATGCAAACCAAATTCCATTATTATAGTCCTTGTTGTTCGAAAAAAGGAGATTTTTTGTCAATACGCCCCAGTAACCCCCTGCTCCCCCAGGAGTTGATTTCCGTAAAATACATTCTTAGTAGTTCCCTATTCAACAAAAGAAACATGCTTAACAAATTTCAAGTACATGGATATAACTACTCAAAAACAGTAATTTTTTTTCCTATAACTCCCCTTGACCCTTCGCAACCATCCTTAGGGGGCGATTTTTGTTTTACTTTTTGTTAGAAAAACTCTGTTCCAAGGAAGAAAGGTGCCTACCAATTTTCAAGCGGGTAGATATGACAGTTTGAAAACGGAAATTCCCTTAATTCCCTGAAAAGAAACTTGTGATTTGATTTTCGCGAAACCCATTTTGTAGCGGTTCTCTGCAATACGAAAGGAATCTGCTAACCAAATTTCAAGACTGTACGTCTCCTACTTTAAAAATGGGAATAATTATTTATGACGCTCCCTGAGCCCCCGCAACGCCACCTGGGGTCAATTATCACAAAACACATTATATTGCGCACCTTTATTCCGTGAAAGGATTCTGCTTATCTATTTCAAGACTGTACTTCCAGTAGTTTAAAAATGGAAATAACTATCTAGAACGCTCCTTGAGCCCAGTAACGCCACTTGGGAGTCTATTTCAAACAAACCCTTTTGTAGCAGATCTCTACCCTATAAGAGGAATCTGCTTACCCAATTCCAAGATTGTACGTCTAATAGTTTAAAAATCGGAATTTATAACGCCCCTTAAACCCCAGCAACACCCCTTGGGGTTAATTTCCCCTAAACCCATTTTGTAGCGTATTTTACTCCATGAAAAAAACATGCCTACCAATTTTCAAGCAGGTAGGTCTAGTAGTTAAAAACGGAAATATTTATCTATTACCCACCCCCCTTAATCCCGCGCAACACCAATTGGGGGAACTATTTTCACAAAACCCATTTACTATCAAATTTAAAGACTGTGCGTCGAATAGTTTAAAAATGGAAATAATTATCTAAGCCCCCCCCCAACGCCACTTGGGGGTCGATTTTCACCAAATTCATTTTGTAGCGGATCTCTACTCTATGAAAAGAATCTGCTTCCCAAATTTCAAGATTGTACTTCGAGTAGTTTAAAAATGGAAATAATTATCAACGCCCTTTAAGCCATGCAATGCCACTTGGGGGTCAATTTTCACGAAACTCATTTTGTAGCGGATATTTTCTCCATGAAAAGAAACATGCTTACCAGTTTTCAAGCAGGTAGATATGATAGTTTAAAAACGGAAATATTTATCTATTACGCCCCTTAATCCACCGCAACGCCACTTAGGGGGGGGGGCTATTTGCACAAAACTCATCTTGTAACTGATCTCTACTCTATGAAAGGAATATATTTATCAAATTTAAAGACTGTGTGTCTAATAGTTTAAAAATGGAATTAATTATCTAAAACGCCCCCAAAGCCCCCGCAACGCCACTTGGGGTTCGATTTTCACCAAACTCATTTTGTAGAGGATCTCTACTATTTGAAAGGAATCTACTTACCCAATTTCAAGATTGTGCGCCGAGTAGTTTAAAAATAAAAACAATTATTTATAACGCCCCTCAACCCCCCCCCCCGTAACATCCCTTGCAGTTGGAATTTCGAAAAATCCGTTCTTAGCTGATCTCTACTCCATGAAAGGAACATGTCTACCAAATTTCAAGTCTGTAGTATGAACAGTTTGGAAGATATCGTGATTAGTCAGTCAGTCGCTTTTCGCCTTTATATATATAGATTGTTGTCAATATTTTGAGTTATACAAGAGTGCTTTGAGTCCATAATGTTCTTAATCGTGTCCTGGAAATCTCTAATTCATTAAAATGTTCTTACAATACAAACTAATGTTAAAATTTTATAAATTTAAATACATGAAAATATGTTTCTTTTTAAGATAAAAAGTTTAAATATTAGATATTTAGATTTTTACTTAACCATTTAATTGCGTTATTTATGTAGTGGTGGCTTTTGTGTGAGTGTGTAAAAATAACATAAATTTTGATTTTAATATTTAAGAATGAATGTGCAAGGAACGAAAATCTAGGCAGGTTGAATCGAGGATTCTCTTTCACAAGATATTTAGTTATTAAAAGAATTTGATCAAAAACAAGATAAGTGTATATTAATTATTCATAAGTAATGACTTCAATATAATGTTCAGTTATCGAACGTAGAATCTGTAGAGTCAAAGAGTGGGTCACATACAAGACATCTGCATTTGTTCAAATGCATACAAGTATCCTTGCAATATTTGAAACCGAATATTTTTAAACTCTACTAAATTTTAAACTACAACCAGTTTGTTTTTTTCGAGTATTTCAATTACACATCCAAATACATGAATATTTTGAACCCTTTATATATGTATTATTGTGAATGCAGCTTTACGCAGTTTAATATACAAATAAAAGTATTAAGAAAAATTCCTTGGTTGGTAGAAAATCCAAATATAGAATAAAATAACTTATTAACGTAATATTTATTCTCACTCGTAATATTGCTTCACTTTTTATTTAAGTTAAAATACAAAGTGATTTCCTTACTTGCATCCTTCTGATAAGACTGCTAAGAATTTTTTAGTTGGAAAATTGAAGTTTTTTGAAGAAGAAAAAATACAGCCCATTTTTAAACAGAAAAATAATTTCAATTTTCAAGAAAATTTTCAACAATATGATTCATACATCTGCTTATAATATAGCGTTTTTAAAAATTCAAAATGTTTCTTAAATACTTATTCTTTTCATTTTAGCTTGTAAGAAATGGCTCATTTAGCATTAGGGTATAGGAGAAAAAATACGAAACACATTTTTTTGCCTGAAAAGATGGAACAACTCAGATAAAGATGAAGAGCATGATAAAATAGACTGCTCTCTATAAGATGATGAAGCCAGAATTTAAAAAAATATTAGTTTCATTTCTTTTAAATCTAAAAAATATTACAAATTAGGGGTTTTACAGTTCCCGAGTCTTAAACTACCCCAAATATCAAACTGACATTTCGTACTGTGGCCAACAAACTATCGAAACTCAACCTGAAGCCCGCCAGCTTTTTCTGAGGGGCCCGGTCGTAGCCCATTGCACTAACCAATGTACAAAAAATTTAACGGGATATTCTATCAACCTGTGGCCGCGGTAGCCAAGTGGTCTAGGCATCGGATCGTGGATAGCATGTCATGAGTTCGATCCCAGTACCACTGAAGACCCGCCGTGTAGGGGAGAGATGCACGTCAAATCTGTCGAGAGCTCAAATGTTCTCCCGTTGGTGTGGTGTGGTAGTTATGAGAGGGGGTGCCAGCTCAGCTGTCGTCCACCTCACTTGACCATGGTTCAAAATGACGCGGACCGTCCCCAAAAGCCCTCGTGTAGTTGAAAAGTGGGACGTTAATATTCACTCACTCACTATCAATCAACCTATCAAATCTATAAATTTGCTTTTTTTTTATAGTAGAATGTAAACAAGAGGCTTGGGCATGATTGAAAGGACATCGAAACTACCCCATAACTCTTTATATAAAAGATGCATAAAAGTAAATATTTTGTGTCTGTTTGATAGAAACGTTAATATAGTATTAAGGCTCTTTTTTCGGCTAATGTTAAGGAATAGGACCGAAATTCGGAATATTTCTTTCGGATATAAAAGTACTTAAGCAGTAATATTATATTCTGGCTTCACTATCCTGTAGAGAGAAAGAACCACTCATTTTATATACTTATTTATATACTACTCACAGAATTGACAGATTTTTTCTTTTTAAAATGTGTTTCGCATTTTTTCTTCTATACCTTAATGCTAAATGAGCTATCCCTTTACATATTAAAAAAAAACTGATTATTTATGGAATTTTTTGAAATTTTAAAAACACTATATTATAAAAAATTGCATGAGTTACAATGTCACAATTTTTTATACAAATTGAACCATTTTTTCTGTCCGAAAATGTGTTTCGTGTCCAGTTTACGCTCTCGTACATATGTAGCTAAAACAGCCGTTAAGTAAAAAGGCCACACAAAAAATGAGTTTTAATATTTTGATTAATTTTGTTTGTACAATGTTGCTTTAAATCTTATAGAGCCCCTTCCCCTTTATCCTCATGCTGCGGCCTACGTGAAATATCTGTTATATGCAGTGGCGCACACAAGAGGGGAGGGAGTCCCTAGGTCCAGACTCCCCCCCCCCTCCATCACTCTTGACTTTTTTTCAATTGATTATAATTTTATGTATATAGTATGCAACATTTAATTAAGTATTTGTTATTAATAATTTTACTAATTAAAGCTAATTATTGATTCAATAATTTTATTTTTTACTGTTTTTTGTTCCTGACAGTTTAAAAAATCAAAATTACAAGCCTCTTACGACCTACCATTAAAGTGGACTCGTCCGTTTTTCCTCTTCCTAGGGTACAGTCTAGAGACGTTTGCTTTTACACCCCCTCTTTTTGATTCCTTCATCACTGAAAGACCTACTGAATTTTAGTGCTCTCGAACATTACATATTGTCTTTGACTATTGGAACCAATTCTCGCTAATGGCTTGCAACATATCTGTAGACTCTAAAAGCGATGCTTGGATTATGACCTTCTGGGACGTTGAGAATTACAGCTACGCTTTCGGCATAATAGACAGTCCCAAATTCAATATGGGATCCTTAGAGAACATCCGGTGGAGAATTTATTTATTTCCTCCAGAATACTCTAAAACACTCTCTTTGCAGTTTCCCAGGAGATAGAAATTCGTTGAGGAGAATGTAACTAGAATTAGAGATCGCGTTCCTGGAAGAGAAAGTTCGGTTTTGTTATTAAGAGAAAGAAAAGGAATACACTGGGAAAAAAGTACGTTTATCCATCTGAAGAAGGGGACATATCGACAGTGCACGTAGGAATGGAAGGGATGGATATTATCCAAAGAGGAACCTTTCCACTTCGAGAGACGCTGAGAATTCGTTGTAGGGTGTGGAGGACTGACGGTCAAGAAGGGACACCAGCGACGTTTATCGCTCGAACAATACTGAATGTGAAAATAATTGATTTTCGTTGGAACATCGAAAGATTCAGTTCCATCAAATCTGGTCGGAAGATTAGTTATATTTTAAAACCAATATCGGAGGTTGGGAAAAAAACTTTCATCTACATCAAAGACATAAAATTATGATGTTTATCGAAATTTGCAACACGAAGCTGGATCATCTAAAATTGCAATCAATTATTGTAGATAAGAATGGCAGCCAGGAAGATTATGGAGAACGTAGGGACAACAAAATGAAGGCAATAATAATAATAAAACCACGGATAACGAGGTCAGCAATTGAATTGGCACACTTTAAGACGTAGAATCACAATATATGCACTTTATGTAATGAACGGTTTTAGCCACCAGGGGGGGGGGGCATGGCATTAAAAAAAACTTCAATCGTATAAAACATTAGAAAGAATTTTTATTGGTACAATGTACTTTAAAAATTAAGTTCACTATTGGTGAAAGCAGACGTAAATTGCAACATTAATAAAACTGAAAAATTATCAATTTAAAATTAGTTGAAGCAATCGCCCTCTGGTGACTTATAGCAGGCATTAATGGTACTTAATACACACGAAAGATACAGCAAATAAACAATGGTGAGAAAGGTTCCGATCATATTTTTCCTCGAAAGCTCGTGTGATCCTTCTCGTACGATCCTGGCGCATGCAACGTCCGGCAATTAACTGATTCACACTAACGGGATCCGGGAGGAAGTCGGAGAATGAACGACGACTGAGACCTTAATGGCTTAACAAAGAGAGGTTGGAGACAGGAATGCCTATTCATTCAGTAAATGAGAGGAACAACCTTAAGAGACAGGAAATGATTCAAAGCGCTGCCGAGATAACTCCAATATCTTCTTACTCTCCAGACGATAGATTTTTTAGGGTATTGCTTTCCCTAGTCCTCGCAAAATATAAATTACTTCAGTCCAAAAGCTGTCGAACTCGTCACCAGCATTTTTGCGGTCGAGTCCTGATACCACTAAATTTATGTTGTGTGGAGGGGCTACGCCTGCTCATTGACGTAATGTAAAAATTTGGAGAGCTGGCCCCCTACTTCATATTTCACTATACAATTTGGACCACTGAACCGAAATTCAAAATCACGATGTCCGTTGCCAGTAGATCTCGTGTTGCTCTGAAGAGGAATATTAATAAAAGTTAACTCCCCTATGACGAGGAGGAAGTTTTCTCCGCTATTTAATCCACGTTACCTGACTGCGAATCAAATTGCCAGAATATTTACCTCAAAGAGTTTAAAATCAGAGAGTTGATTCAATTAAAACAGAGTTTCCCTACCTTTTTACCGCAGGCGAAATGGTCAACTTTTGATAATTTTACCTCAGCCCACTGAGGGTGGGAGGTTTGTTGCTTACATTTTAGATTGGTTGTGGTTAAATAATTTTAAATTGTATTTAAATATACCTTCAGAATATACGATAGAGTTACACCAAAAAAGAAGTAACATAAAAAAAAATTAAGTCAATTCCTACTTTGAATGGATGAATAGAAAGTATTTTATTAACGATTGAAAATTTGAACAACAAATATATATATATATATATTTGCTGTTCAAAGTTCACCCCCTTGTGTGCGTCACTGTATATATATATATAGTAACATAAAATGAAAGAAATACATGGCATAATAAAATTGATAATACAAAATAATATCACTAACAAAGCTAGAAGATTTAAACCAGATTTAAAGAAACACACTTTAAAAATGATGGAAGAGTCTATTATAGAAGAATTAACTAATATACAGTGACGCACACAAGGGGGTGTCCTAGGGGTCGGACACCCCCATAGCCCTTGAAATTTTATTCGATTGATGATAATCCTATGAATATTTAACGTAAAATTTAATTAAGTACTTGTAATTAACAATTTACTTTATTAATTAATGCTAATTATTAATTCAATAATTTATTTTTTACCGTTTTTTGTTAACAAAATCAGAAGAAACAATTGGTGTTTTGTCTTGAGGTATGATACCAGTTGGGAGACTTTCGACCATGGGCCTTCCCCCCCCCTCTTTAGTAATTTTTGTGTGCGCTACTGTATATATATATACGAAGAGAGTGAACTAATAGTAGGAATTGTGAAAAAAGAGCATGGTTTGTCTGCATTGTAATAACAATGCATACCCGCTTTGGCTAGTTTGGCTGAAAAACCGGTTTTCGACGCCAACTTTTGTCATTGCTTAAACAGTTGCATTGTTACAACAATGGAGACGAATCTAAGTTGGCGTCGAAAACCGGTATTTAATTTAATTAATATTTGAAAAAACTCTATTAACATCAAGTGTCATCCCCCTACAAGCTTAAAAGAAATTTATTTCAACAGGATTGGATGAATAGAAAATATTTTATTAACGATTGAAAATTTGAACAAGATATATACACTGGTGTGCAAAAATTAAGGACGAGACGGTTTTTTCAATACAACTTTGTACAAAAACATTCCAAATCAACACATTTAATACCGTAAGATCCCCAATACGTAAGGACATGAGTAATGTAAGCAACACTTACTAAAAGAGAAATCAGAGGGATAAAAAGCTTTATTGAAAAAGTAGCATGGAGCGCAATGCGACTGAAGGCCGAAACATCCCTGTGATGGGTGTCCAGAAAGAAATATCCAGTCTTTAGTAGGGGATATGATCTCCCCTGACTGCTAGGCAGGTTTCACAGCGTCTGCCCATGCTGAGAATGAGGGTGTCAATGAGTTGTTGAGGCATTGCTGCCCATTCGTCTTGCAGCGCCAATCGAAGCTCCGGAATCGTTACTGGTGGTAAGGTACGAGCTGCCAAGCGTCTGCCTAGAAAATCCCATACATGCTCGATGGGATTGAGATCCGGAGATCGTGCCGGCCAATCCATACGTTCAATATCCTCACTCTCTAAGAGCTGTTCGGCAGCTACTGTGCGATGACATGGTGCATTGTCGTCCATGAAAAGGAACTGCGGACCCATAGCGCCTCTAAAAAGACGCACATATGGAAGAAGAATCTCGTTACAATAACGGGTCCCGTTGACTGAACCTGCGTCGAAGATGTGAAGGTCTGTACGACTACCAAGCATGATACCTCCCCAAACGAGAACACCGCCACCTCCATACCTGTCCCTTTCAATGATGTTCGAGGGATGATTGCGGCTTCCCCGCTCTCTCCAGATGAGTATGCGATGAGAATCGCTACTCAGATTGAATCTGCTCTCATCTGTAATGAGTACTCGTCCCCATTCATTGTCTCTCCAATTCCGGTATTCCCGGCACCACAGAGAACGCCTTCTCCGATGGTCAGGCGTTAGAGGTACACACCGTACAGGGCGTCGTGCAAACAGACCACCACCGTGCAGTCTTCTGGCCACGGTAAAACGTGATATCGGTCTTCCAGTCGCCTGTGTCGTGTGTCTAGCGATTTCTCCCGCTGTCTGCCGTCTGTTTCTTCTGGCCTGTAAGGCAATATACCGGTCATCTGCGGGTGTGGTTCCTCGTGGACGACCACTACTGAACCCCCGGATAGCTGTTCCTGTAGTTTGGAGACAATTTCAAAGTCGTGAAACGATGCTGTGAGCAATTCCGAACTCTGCAGCCACACTTGTCACACTGCGACCTTTCTCCAACTTCCCAATGATTCGACCTCGGGTAAAAGCATCCAGATGTCGTCTAACAGATTGATTATTCGCCATTTCTCGCTGAGGCAGCAACTCGGTGTGATTTTAACTGCTATACGGTGTGCAATCTCTTTGCCAGAAATACTAATCTTACACCGACAACTACTACTACTCACACTCTCCCATTACGTCTACCTGCATATCTGCGCATGTGCTACCGTACATCACCTCACTTAATCTCCTGATTGGTCTTTCTGTCCGCTCTGCCTCTTCGTTCAGCTGATATGCTAATTTTTCGACTTCGTCCTTAATTTTTGCACACCAGTGTATATCAATAAATATATGTAGAGAGAGTGAGCTAATAGTAGGAATTGAATGAATAGAGAAGTGATTTCCATGGAAAGTTGCACAAACCCGAGAAAAATACACCCCATTAAAATGGAAATAATTTAATTTTCCTTAAGTGGTCCGGTACCGTTTGATCCACGGACCGGAACCAGTCCGCGGTCTGGAGTCACTGATAAAAAGGATGTACTCCGCTATTGTTCATAACTAATAGGATGGCATAGTAGCTGGAGAATAATATTTCGGAGACTTAATTCTATTCAACAGGTGAGATAATAAAATGGTCGTTACATTAAAAATGACTACCGTCTATAGAAGTCCTCCAATGATAATAAGTAAGGAGTGTAAGGAGGTATGATAGCCACAGCACTGCCTGTGATAATGATAAATACGATGCCGTTTATTACTAATAGCCGCACGTTCAATGCGCTGTAATAAAAAATCACAGGCTCGGGTACATGATTGGTCTTTTTTGTCTGTTTGTTTTTTTACTTCTAACCAGTCAACCAAACACTTATGAGAAAATTCCTAAATTTTTTAAAGTTAATTTCAACAGAGAATTTCCGTATTTACAAAGAATTTAAAATGAAAAAAAAATCATTTTTCATCTCACTAACCACGCAGTAATGATTGTTTTCTTTGCGAAAAATCTTCCGATGGACAAAAATTAATGCTTTTTCCCGTGGAATTATTTTCATTAAAAATATTTATTCAAAACAATTTTTTCCCCCACTTCTTTTTGCACTACATAGACTGAAGGTGCCTGAACTGCAAATAAAGTTCAAAATACGCATTCCTTCCATTTCCAGTGGTTAGAATGTAAGCTGCCTTCTCAGCAAACATTCCCGTAAGTTTTTTTTTTTACTAAAAAAAATAACCACCTTACATTCATTCTCCGCCAGGTATGAAAACATATTTTTTTCTCCCTTTTCCAATTATAATTCCATCTTTGATGCGAGGCGGCGGCGCAGAAAAACCAGATGTTGTGCGCTCAAAAATTCCACCGACCACACAGTCCCAATGAACCCCGGCGAAGGGTTGTTGGTGTTTGGCGCGAAAAACATTCTCTTCCCCCTTCCTCTCCCATTTCACAGCGACGCACCAACAAAGGAAATATATTAAACAACATCAAGAAAATAATAATAAAAACGCCATGTCCCCCTCCCCAAAAAGAAGGGGTAGGCACAAGAATTCAAGGTCGCTCTCCAGTGGCAACGGGCCGTAGGTCCGGGTATCTGCCCGCGTGAATCGTTCGTTCTCAGAATCAATCCTTCCCCTCTCTTCCCCCCTTTCGAAAGTTTTACTACGTACTATGCGAGAGAGAGTGTTGAACTCGTGATGAGGCGCGACGTTTTGGCGGGAAAATGGTATGCCCAGGGTTGCCCGGATGTTCGATCCCGAATCGAGGGGGTATCAGGAATTGGCAACGTAGCTCTCCTGTTCTTTTTTTACTACATCGCCAAGAATCCAGCGAAAAAAAGGAAAATGGAAGTCTAGTTGGTTTCGATATCATTGATCAGAGTGCAGGAAGGATCAGGGCGCAAAACATAGATATGAATATACATTTCGACTTTTTTGAAATCAAATGTGAATCATCATTAATCAATTGATATCTGTTTTTTTAATGATCAAATATTTTGTCTCATGAATGACTCAATGGCGATGGTTCCTTTTTGTAAAAAACACCAGCCAATGTATATCACTGAATATAATCATCATGATTAGTTCGGGAACCACTTTTCTTTGTGTACTTTATATAAATTGGAATCTAGCTCCACTATTTATTAATATG
>BMAO01010642.1:0-19503 GCA_019973975.1 Trichonephila clavata | reverse complement strand
TTGTGATACAATGTGTGGTGCACGAGGTTTATAAATGTTCGCAATAAAAAAATATATTAAAATGAGTGTTTCATGAATTTTTAAATAAGGACAACATTGGTTCATGTCGTGTAATTTTAAAAAGAATTCCATAGAACTAAAATATGTGTTTGCAAGAGAAAAGATTATTATTAAAAAGAAATTCAGTATAATAAAAAGTACGCATAAAAATTTACGGAATTTTTTAATTTTTTTTATTATTAAAGTTCTGTTTATTTTAAAATTTGACTAATTTATTTTTATTTGCTTACAAGCAGTTCTCTAATTTTTATGATTGATCTAAGAAGTGAATTATTGGAAGAGAAAATTATGTCATCATGGAAAAAATGATATAATGAAATTGAAATATGAAAATCATGGGGAAAATCAGGATCTAATTTAAAAAGCTTGTTTTATAAATTACTTAAATAATGACAGCATTTATTTGAGTCGCTAATATGCTATGTAATTGGAAAAAAAAAAATTGCTCAGAAATAGAAATGGTATATGTCTGCGAGTAGAGATTATTATGAAAAAAATTGAATATAAAAAGCCACGTAGAAAAAAGACATTTAATTTTTTATTTGTTTGCTTTGTTTTGGTAACATGGAAAGAATAAGAGACTTCCAATCAAAATTTTTTAAAAAAAAATTCCCCTCGTATCACTGTACTACAGTAAGACGGAAATCGAACAAATTATTGGAGGTGTAGTTTTTCACATCAGTGAATTCGCATGAATCGTGTTAAATCACAACTTTTTTTTGGAACAAATTTTACCTTAAACATGTTTCCAGTAATGCGATTTTTGTTTTTATTGGAATGCGCTCTTCGAGATGCTCCAGTTACTCGGGAAATGATCTGTGTTCTACAAATGAAATAGTTATTTTCTGTGTTAGAGAGAGAGTAAACAAATGCAAATTGTGTAAGAGGCATTGTGGAGCAAATAGAGAAGTTCGAAGAAGTACTGGAGTGTGAAAATGTGTGTTATTGTAATTACAGAAGGAAAAGTCTAATTTCCGATCAAAATTTTACTTAAGTACAATAACATTTATATTAAATTTAAACGTGATGCTCGATTTTCTTTGCAAACAAGTTGTTTTAATGATTTTGTTAAATTTTATTATGTTCGACTTTAAACGAATTTTAATACACTTATTGATTTTAGTAAGGGATTCAGAAGTGTTATATGATTTTTAACAATGCCAAGAGATGGTCTTAATAATTATAACAAAGTTACATATATTCTTCTTAATTAATTTATGCTTTTGCGATTTTGTTAATTCTGATTAAATTGAGTACACTAAAAGTAGATTACAACAGGGTGGACAAATAACGTCCCGCAGGCCGCATGCTGCCCCCAATGAATTTTTTGCGGCCTTTTGAGAAAATCTGGAAACAAATTGGACAATAAGTTTCCGCTATATTTGGATCAGCATATATTTGTGAGCAAAGTTTTTCTTGCATTAAGATCAACAAGGGTAAATGTATATGCAAGTTGGCTGACATTAACTTGTAGACTGTGATAAAATTTCGACAAGCAATCTTACACCTGATTCAAAATATTGCAGAAAAGTGCGGTCAAGGACAGTGACCTAACGTACACCCCATTGCGGTGCCCAAAGCCTGGCTGACTCCAAATACCTACCCTTTGTAAAATCCAACTTGGGGATCCAAATCCTGACTTTGCAGGAGGACCCAAATGTTCTCCATCACGCCACTGGTCAGGGACGTCTTAAGGCATGGGTCCCGGCCTAGGGTCTCATCTCGTTCTTGACTCAGCCTTAATAAGATCAGAATTCGAATACTTTCAATGGTCAAATGTTATTTCCATTTGTATTTCACCGAAAATTTGGGAATTTCGGACGATATGTCCACTGGCTACATATGATGACGTCGTCCATGAATAGGCCTAGGCCTACCACCATACACCATCATTACTCATTCTGTCAAAAGGTGGCAATTGGTCGAGCCGGTTTGTGCGATTTAAGTCATGCACATTTGTTTGTTACGGGTTATTGTTTGTACGAGTATTTGACAACGTATGCTATATATGTACTGTATACTTTTAAGGGTTATAGGTGGGGCCTGCATTTGTGTAGGGCCCATGGCCTATAGGGGGGGGCTATATGGGCCATAGGCCCATGGCCTATTTTTGAGTAGTGGTCCAGGGCTTCAGGAAATCTTAAGACGTACCTGATCAGGGTACAGTTGTATCCTTAATTTGATTCTATAATTAAATGTTCTTTCAGCTATGCATAGGAAATTAAAACAATAAATTGAATAAGATTGAAACTATTTGTAACTTATGCCTTTTCTGTTAATGAAAAGTTAACTTAATGACTGCAGTCATTTTAAAAAGGCGCTGCCCTCTGCAGTGGCGTTACGTAGAATATTAAGCCCCCCCCCCCTGCAAAGTCAGGTTTGGTGCTCCAAGTCGTATTTGCCGTCACTCAGGCTTTGAGCCGCCTAGAATCCTGCCCCTTCCCCATGATGAAGGGTTTGCGGAGGTGTACGTTTTACCACTGGCCCTCTGATATACCTTGCTTCTACAATGGGGCCCTCGGACAAAATAATTGCCCACCCCTGAGTTAGTCTTTTTCTTTTTGATATTAGTTTAAAACTTTGAATTTTGTGTTTTAAAAATTTGAATAAGTTAAGCCAACTTGATCTGAATCTAGAACCGCGTTGCTGCTGATTTATATGTGGTTTACCCTGGTTACAAAGGTGACCGGCGTCGTAATTTTGAAAGCTGCTTTAGACGACAAGGGTGATACCTGATTTGGCATCTCTTTCTCCACTTTTCCACCCCGGTTATGCGAGGAATGTGAGGTATTTTTTGCTGGATTATTTTATATTTTAGTGCAATCGTTATTCCGGAAATCGAAATTGAGTTTAGAAACAGCTACTTTACTATCTGCTACTTACTTTGTGGTGTCAGCCTTTAAATTAAATATCGATTTGAATAATTTACTTGCGCTAGATTAAATTGTAGATAAATTTGAAAATAAAAATAATGCAAATATCATTACTGTTTTCGCCAAATGTACGACAGTTGGACTAAACGCGAAGAACATTTTCGGACAGAAAAATGTCTCTATTTACATGAAAAAATTCGCAACATTGCCGCTCATACAATTGTTTATAATATAGTGTTTTTAAAATTTCAAAATATTCCATACAATTATTTATTTTTCCTATAAATATTTAATTAATTGCCACTTAACATTGTGATTTTGTCATATGTGTATACATATTTTATTAATTGTAATTATTTGATGAGAAGTATAAAATAAAATTTTTCTTTGCTGACCTATGTAGGAATTTAATTTTAAAATATATTTTATCTTACTTGTTACGTATATCAATAGCATATTTTGTAAGTAACAAGTGCTTCTTCTTTTCGACACGATTTCACAATTTTAAAATTCTTAGTTTAATGACAGAAAGTTATGTTAAGTGAAAGAATATAAATCTATCCAGAAAATTTGGTAATCGTAAAAAATCAGTATTTTTAAGTAGTGTGTTATAGAAAACTACTAATATCGAGCTTATGTGTGCGTATAGGAAAGTTTTCAGGCACCTTTTTTAATCAGTTCTTTTAGATAGGAAGCTCTTGATTTTACTAGAATGAGCGTTTTGAAAGATTTTTGATGCGTTATCACAAAAGTTAAAAGATTTTATAGATAAAAATGACAACTTTTTGAACAATATTAGATAACCGTTGTAGCAAAATGTCACACAACCTGCTATTTTCCCTTCGGTTTTGATGTACTTAAAAACAAAACTGTCTCCGTTCTGTGATGAAGCATTTTGTTAACTTCCTCTCAATAAGAAAACATTCATATTTTTCAAAAGAAACTATTTAATAAGATAAAAACGCGTTATCGCACACTTCCCGGAGTACGGTATGTGTCAGATCATTTTAATAAACTCCTTCTGAATTACGTGTTTTTCTGGATCAAATAAAGATAATGCATATCTACGGAAATCCGCGCGCTAAAATAGTAACTGTTTTTTATCAGTAACTGGGGTAGTTTGAATAGCGTCTTTATCTCTGGTAACTCCTTATACTGCATGGCATATCTTATATCAGGAGGTGAGACAAAATTATTGATAACAACGCTCCTGCTGATTATCACGTATGTGCTTGGTTACACAGAGTTCTTTCTGCGCTTCTTTTTTAACGTGTAAACTACTCTTAAATTTGTTTGTCTGTTGATAGTTTATCATGTTATGGTGTTTGAAGCCAAGGAGTTTGGTAGTTGTGAAAGAGGTTGTTGATTTTTATTTTTTTCTGGCTGTTGTGGTTTTTAGCTCTTCCTGGAATTGAGTACCGGACGAATGCGATGTTTTTAAGTTTCTGGTTGTTGTTTTTTTTCAATGCATTTGATCACTTTTTTTTCCCCAGAATAAAGTAGTTGTTAAACTATCGTTTGGCGGATCGATTTTGTTTCTTACTAGCTGGTATACCCGTTCTTCGCACGGGTGAGTTGAAAAATTAAACAATACAGATTGAAGGATAAAGAAGTTTTTAATGAGTTCATTTTACGTAAATTGCAAATTAAACAAAAAAAAAGGCTTTTTTGCATATCTCAGCTGAACAAAAAAACCACATTTGTTAAATTTAAACTCTGAAAGTCTAGTCACTTTTGGAAAGGACTTTTTTTTAAAATTATTTATAACTCCCCGTCACTCTCTTGTGGGTCGATTTTTGAAAAAACACCTTCCTAAGCTAATCTCTGCTCAGCAAAAGTAACACATTGTTACAAAATTTGTGTAATGAACGCATAAATATTGTAAATAATTTATATTTGGATGCTAATGCGTTAATCTTGCCTTCTGTTATATTTATTTCATGTTAAAATTATAATATTTGCAGGCAATGCCGTTCCTTCCTTTAGCGATTCAATGGAAACATAGCAAAACGTTGGTGATAGAGCCAAGTTGGCATCATTTTTTGCGACCACGTTGGCAACTTGATGATTGATTGAACGGTGCAGAAGTTGCTTTGCTGTAGCGCTACCTGGTGGGGAGCTGCAACAAAGATGACAGCACAAAAACTTTCTCCACAAAAAAAATATATATGCATTCTAATTTTCATAGTGATCGGTAGAACGGTGTTGGAGTGTGAAGCGATTTCATATATACAAACATCCATTTTTATATAAATAGATAATCGTTGGGTAATTATGATTATCAATATACAGTAAAATACGTTTAACACGAAAACGCTTAAGACAAAATATTGATTAACACGAAATAATACAACGGTACCGACAATTACTCTGCATTTTTATGCATTTTTTTTCTCTTGCACGAAATGAAAATCGCTTGCCATGAAAAAGATTTCCCTTCTAGGAATGAACAAAATACGGAAAACACCATCCACGAAGGTTTATAATCGGAAGAATTCGTAGCAGAAGATGATGACAATGTTTGTTCAGGCCCATTATGACAGACAGATATTTTAGAGTTTGTTTAAAGCTCAACAAAATGTCATTGATGCTGGATTCCTGTGACGAAAATTATACGAGTAATGCAGCTCCTGATCCCATGTAATCCGAAATAAGGAGAATCACGAAATGTATGCGCAGTTATTTAGACGCTCATGTCGATGGTGAAATGAATGAAACAAAATGGACGACATCGATCAATTTGTTCACAGTTCGATTCAATGCAAATAAAAATAACAAATTATTTTCCAGAAACTCAATTCATGTTTTGTTTTTTAAAACTTTGAAAATTTTGTATTAAACTTCATTGTGAATATTTTTGTTTCATTGATTTTTATTAAATACACATGCATTTATCTATGTAAATAAAATATGTTGTGATAAACTTAATTTGTAGAATGCATGATTTTTTTTTAAATATCCTTTAACACGAAAAAGTCTCTCAGTCCCCCTCACAGTTTCGTGTGAAGCAATTTTAACTGTATAAAATGAGGGGTGGGGGAAACTACTATCTCATCACTATATCTAAAAAACCATTTGACCTACAGACTTGAAATTCAGGATTGATGTTCCTTTCATAGTCTAGAGATCCGCTAAGAACTGATTTTGTCAAATTCGACTCCTAGGGAGCGTTACGAGGGCTTAAGGGACGTTTATAGATAAATATTCCTTTTTTTAATTATTAGGCTTGTAATTTGGGAACTCTCGTTACTTTTACGGAATAGAGATCCGCTAAAAAAGAGATTTTGCGAAGATCTACTCCCAACGGGCGTTGTTAGGGCTTAAGGGCGTTATAGGAAAAATATTCCCGTTTTTGAACTATTAAACCTACAGACTTGAAATTTGGCAATCGCGTTCCTTTCACGGCATAGAGATCATGTACAAAAGGGATTTTGCGAAAAACTTTGCATGATGGGATTATGAGATTGTAAATGATAATTCTGTTCTAATATATAAGTCCTGCCCTTTTTTTAAAAAAATCAAGAGATGATGAGAGTTATAAGAATGTTTTTAATACATTTGAACGCTTATTGCTAAGCTATCAACAATTTTTATACATATAAACTATATATATGTATACAACATTACGAAATATCCAGTGAAATGAGCGGGTAACAGCTATATTTGTTCTTTAAGTGAACAGTTCCCTGTTATTGACAAACTGATGATTTTTAAATTAGTTTTTGGGGAAAATAATTAATCCACAATTCGAGTTTTATTTTGGAGTTCGTAGCTATGATTGCGTAATCTGCATCTTGTCGCAGTAGTAATTATATAATAAAGGATTTCCTAGATAAAATTGGGTAGCGACTTTCAGGTGTAGGGAATTCAATGGATCATTTCAGAACAGTAAATAATATAGTTCGTAAGAAATGGAGGCTACGGTATCCTAGTAGTTACGGTCACGATTTGATACAGTTGTATTACTATGGGAAGAAAAGAATTTTTTATAGAGAAATCCGTTTCTAAAAAAAAAAATTTATTATCAAAGTGTGTTTTATGTGCATGGGCAACTTAGAATGATGCAAATAATTTCCTTCCACCCCCATCCAGTGGCGCAACGTACACCCTCGTATAGCGAGGGAGGGGGTTCAGGATTCTAGGGGGGGGGAATCCTGACTGACAGGGACGTCTTAAGGCATGGGCCAACTGGGCCTCGTCTCGTTCTGGACTCAGCCTAAAAAGATCTAGACTTAATATAGTAGTCCTAATTTGCATGCTCACATTTTCTTCTTCGGGAGGAAGATTTATAATAAAATAATTTTTAAAGACCAAAAATTCTCCAAGAGGACTATTAGTAAGAAAATCGCGGATAGGGCCGTCACAACAAACACACACATTACTCATGCTTAACTCATGCACAAATAATGAAATTGTTATAAATTTAAAGGCACAGTCTCCATCAATCCTCTATTTCATTGAAATTAAATAAAAACTGCCTTTTTATTTATGGCACTTCGATCTTTTTTAGAAAAATATGTGTACATATGTAGGTATGTATATATACACATACCAGGGACGTCTTAAGGCATAGACCCGGCCCTCAGCCGTAATGGAGGCCTAGTCTGATTCTCGACTCAATCTTAAGAAGATCATAATTCGAATAATTTCAACAGTTGAATGTTATTTCCGGTTGTATTATAGGGAAAAATGGGAATTTCGGACGATATGTCAACTGGCTACATGTGATGACTGTCGTCCACGTTCAGGCGTAGGGCAGCACCATACAGCATCATTATTCATTCAACCAGAAGACGGCAGTCGGTTTGTGCGATTGTTAGTCATACACATTTATCGCTTTCGGGCTATTGTTTGTACGAGTATTTGACAACGTATGTTTTGTACTGTCTACTTTTAAGGGTCATAGGTGAGGCCTACATTTTTGTAGGTGCCCGGGGCCTCGAGACTGACTGGCCTGCTGACTGACGCCATGTACGTATTTAACCATTTTGTGAAATATTAAAGGTAAAACCTGACTCTTTTCGGAACGGGGGCATCAGATCTTATTCACGTCTAAAATGTCAACCTGTTTTTACCCCCTAAAATTACGGGAACCAGATATGCGTTAAATGACCAATAGCAACACGTGGATTCACTTTTTATCCTACAATATATCTATTATATCCCCTCCATAGTAAGAAACGTTTTTAGTGTATTAAGAGAAATATATATACGTATATATAAAAAAAATCTAAAGAAGAGAGAGAGAGAAAGAGATTTTTGTTGGAGGGGGCTTGGGGGCGTTAAACGTGATGTCCGATTTGCCCACTGTTTTCGACTGTTCCGAAATTCTCGTCAGACTTACGGAAACTGGCAGGAAAACTAAACAAAACAAAAAAGTCTGGGGGAAGAATGTGCAATGTCAGCTTTCTTTTTTAGCTCTGTTAGGTGAGGAGGGAGGGAAAAAATGCTCTAAAAGTTGAAAACAAGATTCGGGTTTATGATGATGATAGTTCCCATAAACGCGGTCCGACAGGAAATGACAAGACAAATGGTGGCAGCCATGTTTGTTATATATCATGAAGGAGAGTATTATATGTTTGTAGATGTTATCATTGTAATGGGTTATACCTATTTTTATTAATTAAAAAAAAAGGCTTTTTTTTTGTTATTTAAAATCATCAATGGGAACAAAATCGTAAGAGAGTTGTAGTTTCGTTCTAATTTTTTCAATTTAATGAGCAGTTTTTATAACTTTATTTATTTTTCATAGTTTTATATTATTTTATAAATATCTCATGAATTATTGTGAAAATGAACCAAATGAGCTTAATTCATGTGATGTCATTGTCACTTAACTTTAATCACGTGTTTTCAGCAAACCGTTCATAAATATACGTGACGTCATTCACATGATAAATGCATCTCGTGTTTTCAGCCAATCAGTTCAAACGCTTCGCTGCTGCCAACTTTTGCTTTTTGCAGAATTATTCCCTTTAAAAAGTGAAGATTTGACAATAATAATAGCACGCATAGGTCGACAAAATACACTTGATTTATACGTATACAAAGTACACGTATAAATTTTTTTTATGTTGAAAAACTTCTTGAAAAATCTTGATATTTGAACATTTTTATCAAATTTGAAATTTTATCTAAATTTTACAGGTAGAGCTGCAAGTATAAGTCTACTGTCAGTTTTGAATTCAAAGGTGGACACGTGATTATATTTATCACCTGACCGTCAGCAATTTAGCCCGGTTGCTTAAATCTTGCCACTTTTTAACGCGATAAATCATTACCTAAATAACTTGTGAAACTAAAACAGTTCTGGCATCTCTTGTAAAAAATTAATGTTATATTTAATACGTTTTCCCTTCTAAACTTTATATATATCCCTATATATTTCCCTGTATTGGTTACAAAAGTGAAATTTATATTAAATTATGTTTGAATTCACATTTTTAAAAGTTTTTACAAATGTTAATATATTTAGAATACAACTTATGTTCAGTGACGAATTTGAACCATATCTTTGCCAAATTTGTTACTTGAATTATCATTTTGGCGCTAAAATGGTCCGCGATAACCTACTAGTCACGGACTCGGGGCTGGCGTGTCATGAGTTTAGACCCCCAGTGCCACTGAAGAACCACCTTGTAGAGGAGCTAATGCACGTTAAATCTGTCGAGGCTCAAAATGCTCCCGTTGGGATGGTGTGGAAGCTTGGATGGTGGGCCATCGCAGGTGTCGCCTTCGTCATTTGACCGTGGTTCAAAATTACGATTTCTATCGCCAATATAGTCGTGTTGCTTTTAGTGCGACGTTGATAAACATTCATGAAGTATGGAAATATAGAGAAATGTGGCTATTTTTTTTATTAATAATGCAAGCTGGTTACCTTTTTATATTGATTATTTCATTTAAAGAAATGAGTAAAAAAATAAACATATTGTAAAATGAGCAATTCATCAACGCATCTATACCGCCAACATAATTACAACATCACTTTATTATCTTCCCACTTAAAACTAACTTAACATTGAACTTCTTTTTCCTTATTAATTTTTCTGTCCCTGTTTTGGAAGTTTTCCTATCGTGTCCGTTTAAAATACATCATGTTGATTTATTGATTGATTTCAGTACTTTTTTTTTATTGAGAACATTTATAAACCCTGTGCACCTCACAATGTATCACATGGGGGCTTACAACACAAAGAAGGAATGTTTATTGCGACACAAACATCCATGCCTTCTCCGGGATTTAAACCCAGTCCCAACGTCACTAACCACTACACCGGATAGGCAGCGATTTTTGTATTGACAATTTAAAAATTGTAGCAAGCGTTGTGTAATCAATGTGCTTATTTATTTGTATACTTAGGTTATTTGATATAGTATAGATCGTACGTTTCTAAAGTGATAATCAAACATTTCAAATGTTACGAGTTACGAGATTGTTAACACACATTTGCCATTGAACGAACTTATGTGCAGTTTAATAGTAAAATAATGGAGTTCTTCTAGGAAGGAAACATTAGTACTTACGTAAGCTGGGCATAACAGATAAGTTGGACATAAACAGATTTTCTTGAAAAAAATTTCGATTCTCCAGTGCCAAGGGGACCCGTAGATCTTTTGCACTCAGGGCCCGAAATGAGCTTAAATCGGCACTGTTTGCAGGTTGTGATGGAAATTTCAATAAAGAATCTCATTCCTGATTTTTTTTAAAAAGTGTAGAAAAGTATAATAGAGAGGGGGTACATTTGTCTCATTAAACTTATTCTAAAATTAAATCTGTGTGTGTGCGCAGCTATAAACAATATGAAATTAGCACAATAAGTAAATTGAAACAAAACTACCACTATTTTATTTAACTTATCTTTATTATTTTTTATAATGATTGCAATCATTTTAAAATTTAATGTCCCGAAGATAACCAATGTGGCCTGCGAGCCAAAACAAGTTGCCTACCCCTGCTGTTAGGTAATTCTGGTTCCAGTGGACAAAAATGGCAACCTTGAAATGCTCTACGCTGGCTTGACTCCAAATTCAACTAAGATGTGTTCCACGCCTGACGTCCACATATCGGTTTGTTGTTTGCTTTACGAAATTATTTTCAATGCTAGAGCGTGACAGCGCTTTTGAACAAGTTATTTTTATCTCTTTCTGTCTAAAAAAAAAAAGATAAAAGAAAGAAAATTTTTAAATTTTTTAAAAAATTTCAAGGTCATTATTTGTTCCGTTTGCTGGCGATCATTTTAACGGGTTTTAGATTCGGTAAATTATAGGGCACCAGACAAAAGAGTGAACTAAATGAAGTGTACTGTATGACGATGAAGCAACGTGCTTCAAAATTTTTTTCCCCCGACAACTTTTTTTTTTATTTTTAATAATTTGTATTTAAATGTTCGGTGCATGATTTAGAAAGGAAACGGCGAAGAAAAATTAAACATATATTCTCTCGGACAGACAGTTAATGATGTTCACTTTTCAAAAAACGTGAATGAGAAATATTCGAGAGATATGCATGATTGCATTAGTGAAACAAGTTAGCATTTTCCATTTTCATTATGAGCACCGTTTCTTGGATATTTTACGATGACATAATGCATGTCTATAATTTTTTCCCCCCGCAAAAAACAAGGACGTTTAAGAAAGAGTTAAATCCGTAATCGTTCTCGTTGTCATCTTTTTATAATTATGCAAATCAAAAACAAGGACGGTGGAGCAATTTTTGAAATTACGTATGGGCGTTTCCTGTCACTTTTAAGGCTGTGAAAGGAAACCTGCTTTTTAAGTAATGTTTTTGCATGAAGTGACTCATTCTTAAAATTAGAAGGGGTTTTATTGTTCTTCAAATGTATGGATATCATCATTTTCGTGAGTAATTGCTGGCTTAAAAGGCAGTGGTTCTTAAACTGTTGTCCACGAACCCCCGGGGGTCCTCAGCGCTTTTCTAAGGGGTCCGTGAAGGTTTCATAGGCAATGTTCCCTCTTTTGAAGTATCGGAAAGGCTTTATGAAAAAAATTGAAAAATGTACCATCCTAGACTTGATTACTAAATTGCCCCCAATGAAAAAACTATGTTAGAACATGCTTTGATCAAGGACATTAATTCAGTTTTTGTTTGCAACTTCTTCAATGGCTCGATAGCCCTGGGTGGGTTCTGTCCTTCTCCAGAAGTTTTCTCCAGGCATCTCTAGTTTTGGCAACTGTTTTCCAGTTTTTGACCTTTAAATATTTAAGTCCTTTTTGACACAGTCAATCCTTCTTAACGGTGTCTGCCACGAGGTCTACTTCCCATGGTCTTTGCCAGAAATATTTTCTTGTGCAGCAATGATCTTCATTCATTCTAGCCAGATGACCTGCCCATTTAAGTCTCTGTTTGATTTATTGATTGCAACTACATAGCCATTACTATAGCGTAATATTTTCAAAAAATCACAGAAACGCATAGAAGTGTTTAAAAAAAGTCAGTATAAGCAGCAGAGGGAGTCTTAGGATTATTGAGGAGGAATCTTTAAATCACTCAGCCATTTGTGAGAAGTCAATGAGGGATGTTCAAAGTCTTGAGGGTTTGCGATGTTAGGCTGATGCATAAACTCAGTGGCGATCGAAAGTATAAGAACCGCTGACTTAAGCAGAGGTATTATTTTTTTGCTGTCTATTTAGGAATATATATCCAATACGATGAAAACATAATGGATTCTACTGCATTGATCTCGAAACCTTACTTGATTGTTGCATTATCACCCACCAGCTTCAAGTGTTGTAGCAATGATGCGCTTAGTGTGCATGCTTTTGTACTATTTTCGCCAAACCGTACCTCGCCCAGCTGCATGATCCAACTTAAACTGAGATTCATCGGACCACATTAATTTTTTTTTAACTGTTCACCGTCCAGTTTTTGTGTACTTGAACGAATTTGAAGTTTTATCTTGTTTACTGCTGACAGCAACGGTGTTCACTCATTTTTCTTCATAACCTATCCGATGTATAGTAGGGTACACTACCCTCTGAGGTCTTTGAGACATTCCTTGATAAAGATCTGCAATTTTCTGCACTGAAATTTTGTTTTCTTTCACAATTACGAAGATCCTCTGTTCTGCCCGATCATCCACCATTCGGTAATGATTGCATTTTACCTGTTAACACTTTGTAGAGAGAGGTGTACGAAATCTAAATTCAAAACAACAAATTAACTGGCCCTTTTAGACTTTAACAACAATCATTTTGTCGATTTGGCGTTCTTAGCGAAGTTGAGCTCGCGAACAGGCCCTGATTTTCCTTTCTCTTGATACTGATTCTTTGATTTTTCGCTACAGCTGCTCTTGAACATTTATAAAATGTGTGGTGGTTTTATAATATTTGATCCATACACATCTTAGTTGCTTCTACTATCCACTTTCAAAGTCTGTCAGCTCACATTTTCTTCCATATATTTTCTTGCAATCATTTAGTATATGCATCGTGTACTTATGAATCACATTTTTTTCCCCTGGAAAGAATTAATCCTTTTCCGTCTGAAAAAGTTTATCATTTTCTTCAAAAACGATTCAAATAATCACGGTACGTCTTTATTATTGAATAATAATATTAAGATATGAAAGATTTACAGGAAATAGGGAAGAAAGAGGCGTGTTTCAAATGTGCTTCAAGATGAATACGTGGTAAAACTGGCATATATGTCATTTGGGTACATCTGGAACTATCCTTCCTTTTATAAAGAAACATTACAAGTTTATTCGCCAGCTGCTGGCAACACATTTTACCTTTTGTCACCTCCCAACAACCATCCCAGGAACTTCCTGTCTTAAAACCTACTTAAAAAGACATGCCGAACTAGGCTTAAGCAATTTCCAGTTATTAGCGATGGGTGTGATGTAGAGTCCCACAATTTTAAGTACCCCAGGAAAGGAAAAAATAAAATAAAGGCAAAACAGTAATAAAACGATTCTATGGAAGGGGAAGGCAAGTTTTTAGGGCCCGCTTGCCGATATAAAAACGGATAGCTAATTTTCGGCTCTGATTTATTGTCCTCGTCTTGGCATTTTTACGAACTGGAGTTTTTGAAGCTAAAGTAGAACTTGTGTTTCTACGAGGGTATACGGCTGTGTAGGGCTGGAAATAGTTTCGTGGCGCCAACGATAGGAGACACAAGTGACTGTTCTTCAGGGTATGCTGTGCTTAATAAGAAGTCGTTCAGGAATTGATTTAAGTGAGCGATTGAACCAATAAATGCTGGTGATCGATTCTAGACGGTATTTATCTAGACTAAACTTTCTTTTAACTTTTCAAATGTTCATAGTGACGTAGTGTGGATCTAAAAACTACTACTAAAGTAGTCACATTAGTTATATATAATTGGTCAATACCCCCCCCCCCCCCCGCTAGACTTCGTACAAATGGTCACTTTGTTAAGTCAGTCAGCAAAAATAAAGTTTATTTCGTTTTATTTTAATTTTAATTCAAATAGAAATATACACACATCTGGAAAACAAGATATCAATCATTGGCATGGCTAAGTAATTTTAGCGCGTTTTTCACATGTTGTATTTTACAATAATGCAACTAATGAACTTTTTACCAACAGAAAATAGTACTATACTTAAAAAATTAAAAATTTTTTTAAAATTATTAAATTTAAATACGATTTGGCTCATCTAGGGCACAAATGCGACCAAATGCCGAAAACCCGAGATCAATCGGTTAATTATTGGCTGAGAAAAAGGTACAAAATATGGAACGAGGACGAAGACGAAATTTGCGTCCCAATAGCGCTTTTTTTTTACACTACGTGAAAAACGCGCTAAAAATCATGTTTATATACTCATCTACTGTACCAGTTTGTATGACCGCGGTAGCCTAGTGGCCAAGGTCACGGACTCGGGGCCGTAATGTCGTGAGTTCGTACCTAATGCCACTGAAAACCTGCCGTGTGGAGGAGCCGATGCACGCTAAATCTGTTGAGGCAAAATTTTCTCCCATTGACTTGGTATGGTTGATTGGACGTGGGGTTGCCAGCTCGGGTGTAGTCCTTATTCGACCTTGTCGTTTTATCTTGGTTCAAAATTACGAGGTTTGTCGCCGATAGCTCTCGTGTTGTTTTACAGTGCTATGCTAATATTCACTCACTCACTCAAAAAAGAAAAGAAAAAAACTGCTGTTTAACTTTTGTTTTCCATGCAAACTATAAAAATTTTCAAAATTTTCTTTTTAAGTTTAGCTAAAAATTAAGTGTTAATATAGTTTTTGAGAATTGCCTTTTTGGGAAAGGGGTGTTATATATACGTCCTGAAAGTTTCCCCTGTTCAGTCTCTTTTAATAATAGAATTATAATGAGCATAATAATAACATATATAATGCAAATATTATACACAAGAGTGTATATTTTTTTAAAAAATACCTTCTACTTTTCAAAAGTTTTGAAATTAGCAAAGTATTAAGTAATTTTAAGCGTATTTTGAGTTCTCAAAAACAAACATTACAATGCTATTTATGTTTCGGTTCAACGTTTTTATACAATCTTATTTTCTGAGTACTGTAATTACGTCAATTTGCTTTTTTTTTATTATTATTATTAGCATGTACTTATAAATGTACTGCAATATAACACGTCAAACTCTACCAATATATTTTAAAATCTATGAAATACGAAGATTAATAGAATTTTTTTTCCTAATTGTTATTGCAATTATATTCACCTAATAAAATAGAAGAATCATTTTTTTTTTTCCAATTCTGCACTTCCTGATAGTAAAATAATAACATTCAATATCAAAATCTGCATTGCAGGAAAGGCTACAAATGTGTGTGACAGCCAATTCCCCAACTTATGTCATTAAAAAATAATATTCCATATCATTTTTTTGTACTTTCATGGTTAAGCCTAATGACCCGAGAAGTACTTCCAATTAAACACCGCTAAAACATCTGTTAGTCGACATAAACCAGCATCCATCAAATGCAACTCAGGTATGCGATATTACTTCCCCTCAGATTGGCAACAATAGTTGGAACGGGATTACCTTCGCAGCCCCATCTGGTGTCTCAAAATGGCGATTTCGCGTGACCTAGCCCAAAACACGCATATTGTTCGTTGTACAGATTGAATCATTTCTCTCTGTCGTAGCGTATTAAAATAGCTAGGCTGCCTAGGTAGGCAAGTAGGACCATCATCGATTTGAGTTGAGGCATCCGTGTGTTAACTTACGCAATGAGTATTTTGTCGAGTTTTTTGCGATTTCCTGTAGCCGTATGCTGTGTGGAGTGAGTGTAGAAGTAAAAAATGGGTTCTGGTAACGGTGGGGTGTATGTTATTTTTATTCGCTTTCTTGATTTGATCGTTATGTTGGTAGTTGTAGAATATTTTTTTTCTCTCTCTGTGCATTGTCACCAGTATTTTACCGTTCACCTTTTTTTATTTCCCAATATGTATAGTACCAATGCTGCTTAAAGTATCCAACTACCCTAAAATTGTGAAATTTTCCAAAAATTGACAATGTTTTTTATGATTTTATTTTATAGACCACCTTATTAGCTTTATAAAAATACCAAGTTATTATTTTCCTTTCACTAGAACAAAAAACCACAAGTGTTTTAGTGAAAGCAGATGTCCTTTCTTTAAGCAAGATGTCAAACTTTAAAACGCGTTTTACTCAAAATGTGTGGTGTTTTTTGAAAATGATCAAACAGGGACAGCGATCGCTAAAAAAGTTTTGAAAAATAATTAACTGAAACTTTTTCTGTATGTTTTGTATAATAGTAGAAGTGTTTTAACCTACAGATTTATCAATCACTGTTTTATTACAAAATTTACCAATCCCTTATGTGAATATAATAACTGAACTGTTATTTTTAAGCAATTTCATATAATAACTAAGATAAAATGCTCTAGTTTGTTAAAATTAAAATATCTCTCTTTTCCTCAAGGGCATTTCAAAAATAAATAACATAGCAAAACATCAGAATTGAAAATTTGTTCATGAACTTTTTGGTACAGAATGGTAAGAACTTTATGTAAATTTTTTATCCATTTTAATGATAATAATTTTCTTTTCTCTTCTTAATTGTAGCTTATTTTTCTTAAAAATATACTAAACAAATCTAAATAACCACAAAATCCCCGTCTCTTCATTTTTTTTTAAAAAAAAGTCCCAAGTATTCGGATACCTTAAATTATGAATGGAAGCTATCTATATGGCTTCTGGTACTGCTGAGAGTTATTATTAATTTTTTCACCTACTTAAAGTTATGTTTTCTAAATGTCATTTTAGAATGGACAATAAGCAAATAGAGCCTTAAGTAGAATAGGATCTCAAAAAAATTAGAACATGTCATATGAGTTAGAAAGTTGTCTAAAATTAATATTTTATTCTGATTCGCTATCCCATTAATATGCGCGATTGCGGTAGCTTAGTGGTTATGGTTACGAAATCATTCCCTGCGTGCCATTTCGAGCCCTAGTGCGACTCAGTGGCGTAACGGAGAATCTTAGCCCTTTCCCCCCTGCAAAAGTCAGGTTTTTGGGACCCAAGTCGGATCCTACAAAGGATTCAACTTGGTTTCAGTCAGACTTCGGGCCCCCTAGAATCCTGTTGCCCCCCCCCCCGCGATGCGGGGGTGTACGTTACGCCACTGGTGCGACTGATGCACGTTAAATCAGTCGAGATTCAAAGTCCTCCCTTTAGCGCGTAGTTTGCAGAGGGGGGAGGGATGCCAACTCAAGCTTCATCCTGGTAAATTGACCATTGCTCAAAATTTCGTGGTCCGTCGCCAATAGCCTTCGTGTTACTTATACTGAAAAGGTTAATGAATACTTACTTACACTCATCCATTGAGATGAGGCATATATTATTTTACTGTTCTTTTTTATCTGTAAGTTCTTTTTTCAATTCATACTATTAGTTTACACTCTCTCTCTATATATATATATTATTTATATATATATATATATATCTTATTCAAATTTTAAATCGCTAATAAAATACTTTTTATTCATCCATTCAAGTTCAAATACGTTTTTTAAACTTGTAGTGAATGACACTTGATGATTATGAAGTTTCTTTTTCAAATATTAATTCATTAATTAAACTTAATTAATGAATAAAAAGAAACAAAAATAATAGTCCAGCACCATATATAAAAAGGAAAATCGCTCGTTGTGTCCCTGTAGCGCAATGGATAGCGCGTTGGACTTCTAATCCAAAGGTCGTGGGTTCGAATACTAACTGGGATGGCCTAATTTCTGAGAATGTGATTTATAAATGTGAATGAATAGTAACACAAACAAAATTAATATTTCAACACCATATATAGAAAGGAGAATGGGAAAATTGCAAGGAAAATCGCTTTCTATTTTGCCACTTAATATTGTGATTCTGTCGTATGTATATACATATTTATATTAATTGTAATTATTTAATAAAAGTAACTAAAATAAAAATTTCTTAGTTGACCTAAGTCGGAATTGATTAAATTTTTTTTTTATATTACTTGTTCTAATATAAACGTGATTCATATTTGTTCTGTTGACCGTAAAGCTAAAAAAGCTTTCACTTAAAATGTTAAAGCAAAAGAAATTTAAACGCAGTATTATAGACATAGATGTGTATCAATTAAAACGCAGCAGATTTTTATAAAATCGAGACATTTTTTTGTTGTCTGAATGTGTTTTGCGTTTATTTCGGGATTTTTTATAATTGGTGAAGACTACCTTGTATATAAAGTAGTTGTATATCTTTGTGGTGTGTTTTGCTTTAATAGAGAAACTACCATGATACAATTACTAGAAGTTAACAATTTAACAGATATATCCATTAGCAAGGTAATACCAAGTATTTATTAAAGATAAATAGTTATATTTGTTACATAAAAAATAACAATTTTTGGTTATATACCTCTTATAAATTAAAATTAAGATGAATCTTATATCTTTTCAAATTTCTTTAAAGGGTTTAAGATTGTCCTTTAGTCACACTTCTCTCTAAAGGACAAACACTTAATCCTTCTATATCCTTTTAGAGACACTTTTGTCATTTTTGTTTTTTAAAGATTATTCAACTATAAATCTAATGTTCAGAAATATACTTGCATATACCATAAGTGGATAAAGAAAAATATATTTTCATTGCTAATTTTTAAATTAGTTTCTCGAAATATAAATATTAGTTGCATCGCCAACTTTTAGAGCTCCATTGACCACTATAACTACATAGTCATTTTTAATGCCTTTATTTACGTTTCCATATCACTGAAAATTAACTTCACGAAAAGGGAAACAAAGCAACAAACGCAAGGAAATATCAGAACTGAAGTGTTATGTCGCCAATTTACCATGGTTGCCAACTCATTTCAGATGTCGCTAGATACACATGTAAAAAGTCGCCAGACTCGTAGGGAATTTGCTAATAATTAATAGCTAAAATTTAATTTTAAAGTAAAATCCACATTCCATTATGTTTGGTACTGTTGGTTCCTCGCCATTTTTGAAATTAAAATCATAAATTAGGCATGATTTGTATTTTTTTTCTGCAGACCGCCGCTTGGCGACTGCTGATCGAGAGAGCTCTATTCTCGTTCTCTTTTG
>BMAO01010641.1:0-19775 GCA_019973975.1 Trichonephila clavata | reverse complement strand
TTGGTGTGTGTATATATATATACATACCATATAGTAGATTGGTGTGTGTATGTTCTGTATTTGTTAGTATGTTCTACATTAGGGGTCTTCAACTTTTAACACTCGAGGACCATATCAATATATTCTAAATGATCCGCAGCCTCATCAAAAAAATTACAATGATCTGCGGTCACACGACTGTCAAAAAATAATATAGTCAGGAAATTTAAATAAGAAAGGGAGGTTTGTTCTACAAGACTACAACAGATCAGTGGCGGATTAAGCGGGTGTCGGACCTGGCGGCAGCCAGAGCCCCAAGCTTGATGAGTGCAAAGGCCAGCGACAACCAATCACGCCACCTTGGAACAAGTAATGAAAAGATAACAAAGATACAATGAAACCCCCGCTAGAAATTTATCGAGTGCAAGAGAAATCCTAATGTAGAAAAACTTATGAAAACATTTTAACAATACCGAAATCGAATGCATCAGGTGAATGATCTTTTTTAGTTTTAAAACGTGTTAAAAATAATACAAGAAGTACTATGGGAGAAAGACAAATTGAACAACATGGCCATATTATATGCATAATAAAATGTTTTGGACAAAATAGATATGGTAAAAATAATTGAATTGCTAAAGGGAGAGAAATCAAACTGTATAGCAGAGCTGTAAGCTTTTAAGTAAGGTTTTCAATATTTTTTATACAGTTCAGATTTTTCTTTAGCCGATGAGTTTTATTATAGCAATACATTCTATTTTGAGAATTTAAAGTAAGCGACTCTTTTCACTATTTTAGTTTTTCGACTCTTAAGCCCATGGGCCTCAAACCTTTTATCGCCAGGGGCCTCCAACTATCTTAATCTGCCTCTGCAACAGATTCTAAGAGAAGAAGATGGTGGTACAGTTACTTTGCGTGTTAAAGATAAAAGTTCACCTTTGCTTCCGAAAACTTCTGTGATTTTATGCATAGTCAGATTTTGTACATTTAAAATTGTTTAAAGACAATGAAATTTTGATAAATTCTCATTGGAAAATTTTATCTGTCATGGATTCCGAGAGATAAATGGCATACGAGTGAATGCAAATGCACCATTTTTGGTTACAAAAGCCATCTTACTAGTGTTTCGGGGGTTTACCGCGAGCTGATAGTACCCGATCTAAGGTCAATCAACGACATAATTTCGCTGTGTGGAATAGTTGTAATTTAAATCATCAATAACTGGTTATGGATACCTTGGATACTTAGTTATGCCATTTAATTTGCGGTAATCTATCGCGAATCTATGAGCTTCTGGGTCATCTGGAGGCAAACCATTATTTTTACGACATAAAACAACTGGAGATGCATAGGGGGATTGGATAGGTATAACCGTACCTTCCTCTAACATTTTATTGACGTGATATTCTATAATACTCTGTTGACCCTGTCATAGAGGTATGGCCGCGAAACACGAGGGGGGGGGGGTATCTCCGTATCAAACAATTTCGTGATATAACACGTGTGTCAGCCCCGGTTTATTAGAAAACAGTCCCCTGAAATCATTAAGTTAAATGTTTAATTCCTTTTTTTTTCTTTTTCACCCAGCTTCGTGTTAGAGAGATTTATCACTACAGAGGTTCTTCTGCTATTGGTACCTTTTTAATTTGCGAAACTTGAATTATTAACGATTTGTTCCCAAAATCAAACCCAATTTTTTAATTCATCATAAAATCAATGCCTTAGATACATGGGTACTGCATCTCAGCAATAACGTAGAAATTCCACATTTTTGAAAATTCTTGGGTCTTTATTTGTAATTCTACCATTCCGAAGTTTGTGCATTTGGCTCCTTGAACAGTTATGACCTCGGCTTTAGAATGCTTAATTGGGCTATAGGAAGAACATGACCTATGCGTTTCCTCGGAAATAAAGGACTTCTCGGCTCCTGTATCCGAAAGAGCTTTTGAAAATGTATCTTGTAGAAGTATCGGTGCATACGGAAGGGCAACAAGTGAAAATCGTAAAGCATTTCTTTTAATCTTATTAAGAGAGTTTGATTCAAATTGCAACCCCCTTTCCTCCTGCAACACGATCGCTTGAAAGCTTAAATTACCCTTTCTTTGACCTCCCCTGGTACTATAATTATTCGGCCCTTGGTTTACTAACATACTACGATGTCTATAATTGTCGGGTCTATGATTATGTTGATCATTTCGGTTCCATCTCTCGAACCCACGATTGCGAGTATCACCACGATAAAAGTTATTTGAATACCTGTTCGTTATCCTCCGATCAAAATGTCTATTTACCACCCCTGCATCTCTCCAATTTCCATTTCCACTCCTTTCTGCAAATCTCCTACTCGAATCCCAATTTCCTCTTTCAAAACTATTGCTCGAACCCTGGGTTCCTTATTTCTATGCCGTTCCTCCTATTTATCAATGAATTCTAATAACTGTGCCTTAGTAATGAGTTTCTTACTTCTACATAATTCATAAAATTGGGTCGAGTCTCATAATAATATGATTTAATATTTAAAGGTTCATCGTTTTGAAAATCCAGCTTCTTATGAATTTTCAGTCCATTTATACACAAAATCGGACGGAATCTGATACACTATACACTGATTCGATGAAAAAAACTGAGCCTCTAATTCTGATCTATTTCGCACTACTGGAAAACTATTAGTTAATTTCCGTTTAAGTGTCGCGAAGTCGCAAAGACTTCAAACCAATCTAGCGCCCGTCCTACGAGACGATCTTTCAGGAAGGCAACATACCAAATTTGCGGGTATCTCATAGCACGCTATGTTATCATCAATATTTGCGAGAAACTCCCAATACATTCATTCTCCTTGCCGGAGAAAAACAATTCGGGCAAGAGCCTAAAATGAGCACCATTCTCTATCTCGGTCGTTGGGCGCCAGTGAAACGCGCCCCCAAACTCCTTCTACCCTGTGACCCAACTAAAGGGGAGGAAGGAATTAAAGGATTATTTGACATGATAAATTCCAATTATTTTATTTATCAACTATAATCGACTTAAACACAATATATAGGAAAATTCAGTCAAACAACAGGGGGAAGAGACGAGATTCACGCGTTTGGGGAGAATACATTAAATATCTTCTTTATAGTAATGTGGTTCTTCCTTCACATTATTTTACACAAAAGATAAGTACTTAATGACCGCCTAACGATTTTAAGACTTTAAACGTCAACGTAATATGAAGTTGACAGTACCTGACTTTAAATAGTCTTCTAATCAATTCTAGTTAACTTTCACTTTCTGATTATAATCCCTTACAACAGGGGTGGGCAGACTTTTCCAGGGTGCGGGCTACTTGTAATTTCTTTTTAAGGAGTTGCGGTCCACCCATTGTCAGTGGCACGCATAAGGTTGGGGGGAGGGGTCCACGGGTCCGGACTCTTCCTCATAACCCTTCATTTTTTTCCGATTCATTATAGTCCCATGTATTTTGTATGTAAAATGTAATTAAGTATTTAATATTAGTAATTTTTTTTATTTAACAATGCCAATTATATATTCAGTAATTTATTTTTTGCTGTTTTTGTTTGTTTGTTTGTTTCCGAATGTCGACAAAATAAAAAAAAAAAATGTTTGGCTGCGTATTTGGGTATGATACGAGAATTGTGGATCTTCAACCCTCGACACCTTTCCCTTTAAAAATTCTTGTGTACGCTACTGCCCAGTGTCGTAGGTGTGGTGAGGTAAGGAAAAGGATATTATTATAACTTAATAATAAGTACAGAGTATGTACTCACATTTACAGAACTAAAATAAAAAAACAACCCTTTTAAAACCGCGTTTAAAGCAAAACGCAAGATACGAGCTTAATAATAATAGCCCCAAATATAATTATATAAAATGTGTGATACATCGATTACATGAAATAATTCAAAATACATTAAAAAATGAAACACTTTTATCTAAAGTTAGTTTTTATTGTAATAGTCAGTAGAAGGCTTAGTCTGCGTTCTGTCAGTCAATCTTGAATTTTCCGCTTATAATTACTAACTCGAAAAATTTTGGAGCGATCACCCCAAAATGTCTTGGTGGTCCACTGGTCGATCACGATCGACGTAATGCCCACCCCGGCTTTACAAGGTAATCTTTACCTTGAACATTTCTTGTCACATCTAGTGAACTAAACTTCTAACTTTCTAATTTTTCATTCACTATTCTATTTACTTCTGATTCACTCTTAATTCACTAACACTTTAACTCGCGAAGTAGAAATATATATAATACACTTAATTTGTATATCAAGTTTCCTTTTGTAGGAGAAGATTGGTAATTTTTGCTAGCCCAAAAGAATACCCAAAAGGACTGTTAGTATAAGGTCGCGTATAGATCCGTCACAGAGTTTAACATAGTTTTAAAGTAAAATCCAGAATTATGAGTTTTATTATTTTGGTCAATTTTTCGCATTTTAAACGTCCTTGATCTTATAGCGTCCCCGCCACTTCCCATTAATCTTCATGTTGCGGCCCGCGTGAAATAATTATAATATGTTCGTGGTTAGGCTGAAAAAAGGTTGAGTACATCTGATATACACCATGGGAGGGCATTAAGTCGATGGTGATCGACCTGTGGACCGCCAAGACATTTTGGGGTGACCACTTGAAGATTAGCAGTTTGTAATTATATACCGAAATATTCTAGATACGCTGATTTTAATTTGTAGGTATATTCTCCGTATAACGCGCACCTCCTTTTTTGCGAAGAAATCTGAAATGTACGTGTGTCATGCTCTTATGTTTTTAAGTCATTTATATTCGAAGTATTATTCTAGGCTTTAGAAAAAAATAGCATACTTCTAGAACAAGAGCCCTCAAAGTTTACAAGAAGTGTTATTTCTTTTAAATAAACAGTATTTCGATACATGTAGAAGCCTGATTTTTTTTCTATTCTCATCATTTTTTAAAAAACTTATATGGTTCTCATTTTTATATCCGGCGTATAACTCGCATCTGTAAATTTGGATCTTATTTTTTGTGTTAATAGTGCGCGCTATAAGCTGGATTTTTTACGGTATTTTTAATTGTCTGATAATAAATGCATCATTTGACATTATTATATTTGTGGCTTTTATTATCATGCTTGAATCTTGCGGTTTGCTTTGAACGTGGTTTTAAAAGTGTGAGTTTTTTTAAAATTTTTTGTTATATAGATTACATATTCCGTATTTATTATTATAAAATATAGTAGTAGACCTTTTCCGAACCTCGCCACACCTACGACACTGGGTGGACCACTACACCTTGCAAAAATTAGAAATATAATAGCCCATACCATCCCTGAAAAAAAAAGTCTTTGCCTACCTACCCTTGATGTATACACTATTTCGAGAATGCGTAACTATGAGAAAAAAATTAAATATAATGAAAATCGCTGCGAAAGGCGCAAAAAATGTTTACTATACTCTGTTTCACCTTAAGTTGGCAGCATTAGGAAGGGTAGGAAATGTAACAATCCGCTTGAAAAAATAGTTCCAACTTGTTTTGGAATTTAAATGAAAGCAAATGCATAGAAAATTGTTAAAAAATATCGTATATTATAGAAATTGTGATTTTAAGGATATATTTTAAGTTAATCACATCTTAAAAACATTTATTCCTTAATACCTGTGAACGAATACAATTGAAAAACCACAATTTGATGAAACTTCACTTGGCTAAAAACCGGTTTTCAAGATTACATCCTTGGCGGAGTTAGCTAAGCATTCCCGCCAAATCAACGCCATTCCCTTTCTGTCTTTGCTATCTTTCATACGTACTATTTTGATATATCGTGCTACTATCTTTGTTCTTGTTGTTTTTTTTGACACTTTAAACATGTCTGTGATAGAAATGTCACCAACCACGCTGTATACACCATCGAAGCGAGGAAAATCTATCCGAAGGGCAGCTCGGAAAAACATATTGAATGTTTATTCTCGACTTCGAGAAGAAAACCCGCAAGAATCCATCAGAGAAATCGTGAAAAAGGTTTCTGAACTGATTGGCGTTTCGAAAAGAACTGTTTTCCGTATGAAGAAAGAAAAGAAGGCATTAAGTGCTGTAAGTTCTGCTGGTAAAAAACGACCCGGTGCCGTAGGAAGCGTAATAAACTGGTGAAATATGACGACTTCACATTGCGTGCATTCGGCGAAAAATTCATGGCTTTCTTCGAAAAAATGAGATTCCTACATTAACCAAAGTTCTGAAGGAAGTAAATGATGATGCTAAAATTTGTGCTTCTGTATATCTTAAGTTAACATACATGAACGGCATTTATACATGTAATGTAAATAATTATTACAAACGGATTTAAAATAGTAATAACCGAGAAAAGGCGATTAATTCTTAGAAAACAAGATAGAAATTTATATTTTATAAACAGATGAAATAAATAAAAATTAAAGAAAAATGAGCCGTTTATTTTGGCCTAAGTCACTTAAAAAATCAAGTTAATGAAAGCATGAATTACAATTTAACGGTATTTTTTCATTTAAAAAAACATTGCTATCAATATGTTGAGAACTATTGAGATTTTGTTCGAGAAAGGTTTTGCTAGTTTCTTCATCAATATTTCTAAACATATTGAAACGTAAGCCCTTAAATATCTCCATTAAAAAAATAGCATATACTATTTTCCAAAAAAAAAAAAAAACACCCCCTACAATTTTAATGAAAAAATTTTTCACGAGCATTTTTTTTATCCCACTCGCCAAATATGGTGATATTTATTCGTTTACGTCACACTCTTCTCCTACAGTAACCTGGCAGCGGCTGTGAATTGATCATCGTACCCTTCCTAATGCTGCCAACTTGAGGTGAAACAGAGTATAATTTCAGATCAGGTGATGGGCGGGGCTTAACTTGACCAATCGGGGTGCAGCTAAGATCAACGGAAATAAAAATTCTTATTTTTTCAATCTTGCCAGTTTTTTTGGAACATAGAATTGGCGATAAAGCGCCAAATATGGAAACCATTTTCAACAATGCAAAAGCACTAATTTGATCTGGAATCATTTCAATTTCTTTGAGCTTAGCTGTCGTTTGACTTATTGTTAGTAATTATTTTAAAGAGATTCTTGGTTATATATAGATTATATTTAAATTTTTGGAAACCACCTTGCTTTGTAAGTACACTTCTTTATTAATAGTTCGATTTTAATAGTGATTTAAACAATGAATCAAAACTGTATATATTTCACTTAAAATAGATCTCTATGGAATGTGTTAGGTCGAAATTGCAATACTTTAAATATATACAGTGGACCCCAAAAGTGTTCGTACACTTGCAATTTTCTATAAAATTTAATGTTTTTGACAAATAAAAATTTATATATTGGAATTGTAATTTTTTATATCTGCTACTTGCTCTTAATGAAATGGCATAATCAATTTTTAAAAATAGTATAACTAATTTTTTTAAAAATTAATAATCAAAAAGCTACTGAAAAATTACGCCACAAAAGTCATCGTACACTTAACAAAAATCTAAACTTAGCTTTGAATATTGTATTCCTTTCTTACTTTTGTACTTAGTAGGATATCTTTTAGTGTCCACAATAACTTTTAAATGTTTTGGTATAGATTTAATCAGTTTTTCGTAATTTCTACATCGATTTTCCTCCATGCTTCTATGATTATGGTTTTTACTTCACATTTTGTGTTCATACTTCATGTTTTCATTTTTTAAAATCAAATTCTCACCAAATATAATCCACTGGGTGAAATAAACTGTTTTAGGAGGTGTTTTCAGAATTTTGGGACAGTTATTGAGACACCAGCAGCGTAAATTCAGAGCAGTCCGCTTGGCGTCATTATCCTATTAAAAAATGAAGTCGCCTCCAATATCCAAATTTTAGGCAGATAATTTAAAATTTCTCTTTAAAATATTGAAATAGTGCTCATGATTCACAATACCATCAAAAATACAAAATTACCTAATGCCATTCCATTAAGAACAAGTAGAAGATATCATTAAAAAAAGCCATTTAGAGACTTCATTAAACAGAGGTCCGACTGTATATTAAAAACATTTTTTTCTACTGCTTACCCATCTATTTACCACTAACTTATTGAAGATTGTATTAAGATTTCATAGCTGACACTTTGCAATTTTTTAAAGATTTTATAATAATTAATAAATATAGGGTGTTTATTTCATTTGAGAAGTTACGGAATATAGATTCATAGTTTCATGTTAAGAGCAAATGCGAGTTCAGTATTTATGTATTTTTCATATTATTATTTTTTGAGATTAACTGAGTAAAATTACGAAAGAAAGTTTTTTTTTTGCTTACATTATACTTTGTGACTTAAAAACCAAAGCAAAAAAAGCACAGACACATGCCTCCGAAAGTCTGACAATCATTTTTCGGGCCAGGGGATCGTCTTTTATATTCATACAAAGATCGCTAATTAAATAAAATCTTTCTGAATCAGAGTTATTTATTATTGATTCATCTAACGTCTTAAATTCAAATAGTACACGCAACGATCGCCTAACGTTAAATAAATTAATACAAATATAACTGAGAACGACATAAATCGTGTGCGTCAAAAGTCTGTGTAACTGGAAAAAAAAACCTTTTCAATTATGGATTGTAACTAATAGTTAATACTTTTTAAGCTATTCCGTTCTTTCTAAACATCTCATCATATTTGGCAGGGATTTAACTAGCATAGGTTGTCTCATCTGTGGATGTTTTGTTCCATTCTTCTACTATGACAGATTTGAGCATTTCCTTGGATGTTGTTACATTTTCCCTGATTTCACTCAAGTAAATCTCACAAATATTGTATTGATCTGGAGAATAGGATGGCTTACGGAATTGGTTTGGGACATGTCAGAAAATCCATGGCTTTACAATGTGAGCCATTTACTCTGTACCTTTTGTACCATTGAAAGTAAAAATAATCACTCATCGCAAACTTCTCGGCACTTATCCTGATATTTTGCTTCAATAAGTTTAAGAAATCAATTCCAGATTACCTACCCAAAGGCCTAATATGCACCCCAAACATTATGCCTCCTTCTCCATGTTTGATAGTCGAAAAAGGATTCTCTTTCTTAATATCTGTCCAGGAATTTTTGCAGGCATATTTTTGTTCTTTTTTATGCCAAATTACAAAAAAATACTTTCAATTAAATATATTACATTTTTCCAATAATTATGTGTCCTATTTAGATGTTTTTTTTAGCAAAGTCTCTTAGCTTTGTTCACTCCAGAGATGAATGGTTTCTTGAGTGCATTTCGGCCATAATTGTCATCCTTTTTCAGTGCTCTCTGAATTGTGGTTAAAGTTACACTTTTTTGCAAGATCTCGGCCACACTTATAGCTATTTGTGAAGCTTATAGTTATGGATTTATTTTTATAGAGCGTATTAAAAAGCAAAATTCTCGAGATAACACTGCAGAAGGGCGGACGGATCTTGGCTTGGACGTTAAAATTTCAGTTGATTTGCAGTTTATGAATTTTTTTTTAAGTCAATGAATGTCTCCTATTAACAGTTTCAGCAATTGCTTCAAAAATTTCCCCCTTTTCCAAAGATCTCTGATGATTTTTCTTTCAATAATATATCGATCTCTATTCTGTTGCCTGCTATGGAACCACAAAAGCTTTCAAATCTCACATTCTTAAACAGTAAAAGAAGCTTATAATTACTTAAAAACACAATTTAGTGTGATTATTTTGCAATAAAAGGTTTTTAAGTAGGTTTGTAATAAAAAGGTAAAGATTTGTAAGTGTACGCAAATAAAAGGTTTGTAAGTGTACACAGAGAATTTTGGCGCGGGTGGTCGGTGATTATTTGGTGGTCATTCTTGTTTTTTCTAGTTAAGGTGAAATTTGTTGCTGTTTGATTAAGAAAATTTTTTAAAATCCCTGACAGCTATGTTGATTTTCTAAAGCGAGATTTTAATAGTAATTTTAGCATAAACACGTAAGATGATTGCCTGTGCGCAGACTTTCGGAAGCAAGTATATTCTAATATTCTGCGTTACGTCATTTTGGATCACTAATATGAATTTAGAAAAAATGGTTATTGTTAAATTTCAGAAAGTACACTATAAGTATATTGTCATTTATAATCTCTATATTAACAAAATTAAAATATGTTTTTTTTTCATGAGGTTTGTGTTTAGATGGATGCATATATAATGTAGAAGGATTTATTTTTGTATATAATATATTATGAAATATTCATCACCAAACATATGAAGTAAAGCAGGTATTGATCTCAATCCTTTGAACATCAGCAGGTATTGATTTCATCATCTGCTGATGTGCAAAAGACATAATTTTGAAATCTGAAATATCCTCCTTTGACAATGATTCTGGCTGATGCACTTAGTATATTCTTTTTAACGACCCCGGTTTACCGTATAATGCTTAGAGCAATGACTCTCAAATTTTTTTTTCGGAACCCTTTTAACAATTTCAAAATTTGGCGGCACAGTTACAATAAAATAAGTTTAAAAGAAGGTTGCGTCCTATTATAGCCCACCCCTGGATTTTGTGTTATTGAGGGAATATAGAAGTGGTTAAATATATTTGTTTATTTGAGCAAATAATATTAAATTTGTAAGCCAAGAAAAGGATTATGGATAAATTTTTCTAAATAAGCCGAAAGTACATTCAATGACAATACTTTTTGAGAAATAAAAATCAATTTCTTCATAAATGCAAAAGATTAGTGAAATTAAAACATTTTTAAATATTTTAAAAAGTACGGTTTTGCACATTTTTTTTTCAATATTTATAATAACATTTTAGTTAGAATGTTTTAAGTGTATTTGGTATAAAAGTTTTAAGAGAAAATTTTGTAATATTAACAAATTTCTGAGATTTAAGCAGATAATTGGGCATTTTTGAATCATTTAAAAATAAAAATGTATATATTTCCCCGGTTATATTATCTTGACACTTATAATCATGCATGATTCAACGGATATTAAACATCTTTCAGAATAAGTGATGTTTACAAATTTAATATGAAGCTAGTTTTTAAGTAAACGATACAAAATTCTATAAATTATTTATATTTAAGTTAAAAATTTGATTTTACGGTTTTGTAACAAAACAAAATATTGAGAGTTGAGAAGGTCAGTTATAATTTATTTTGCATTAAATGAATAACAAATTTGCTTTTATGAAATTTTTGTTTTTATTAGCTTTTTGAGTGTTTTATCTTTTTTTTTTGAACTACTATTGAAGTTAAGGTACATAATTTTCATAAGATATTGTAGTAAAGTTTTCAGATATCTCGAATGCTCTATTCTGTTACTCTGAGAATGCTTTTTGTGTATGTTTGAAAAGGTCATGAGCAAAATGTATGTTGCAAAAATTTACTTAGTGACAACAATTATAATACACAATTAAAGTTATTAGATGCATCGCCGGACCATGCAGCTATACATGGATGTAAATTAATATTTTTATTAAAAATCTAAAACACAGTATTGTTTTTTATAATTCATACTAAATTATTTAAAAAATCTTACAATGGCTGCTTTCTATTAGGTAAAAATAGATTAATTTTATAAATTATTAATCGAAAATAGAAATTTGATTTTATCCTTGAGGGATAAAAGAGGGAAAAAGTTTTATACTCCAAAAAAAGCTCGTACAACAACGGGTTAAACGAGGGAAAAGAAATTTTCCTAATAAGTAATAGAATAAATTTCGGTTAAAAAGGAAGTTTACTGACATAAATATAGAAATCACTCTACTAGAAGTGCTGGCGCCGAGAGCGAAATGGGAAATTTCCATGGGGCAAAAGTGATATACTCGATAAGAGCCCGTACAACGCCGGGCTAATCTGAAGGGAAACAAACCCGTCCGATGGAACAAAGAGGTGGAAGAAATTTCGAAATAGGGTATTTTAATGATATATTAAAATGGAAGTCACAAACACACCAGGAAGAGTGCTTGCACGTAGACGGGAAGGGGGGATTTTTAAGGCAAAAATCTATACACTTGAAGATGCCTGTTCAACGCCGGGCCATGCAGCCAGTAAGTTCTTTAAATTTTGCCTCAGTTTATTGATAATTTGTTGACATAATACACGATAAGAAAACTGTACAGAGTCAGGAAGCAACAGTTTTTCTGAAAATGCTGCAGTTTAATTCATAGATTAATTTGACAAAAATAGGAGATTAACATAAATAAATATTTTATTATATATAAAATTTGCTTTAGTTTTACCCTTCTTTTCTATTAAGCAAAAAATAATCGTTTCACTGTGTATGTTGCCTCGTGTGTGTTCATTTTAACGCTTTACTCGTCAATTGTTAAATGCAAATGCTTTATAAAGACAGTAATACCTCGACTAACTCGAATCCGGAGTTAGTGCTTTTCAGATCTCATCGATTCATCTTATGTTTTATAAGAAAAAATATGATGAAATTTGTGAAAAATTAATAATTTGATTAAAGAAGTTGTGGATCTTGCCAGGCAAATAAGTGGATAATAATGCCATTCAAGAACTGCTAAATTCCCACAATCTCCTAATCCAGGGATGGCGAACCAGTGGCACGCGACACAATATTTTATGCACGCCAACGATCAACGTGGTTTGCATTTTATTTCAAAATGGTATTACGAACAATCAATCACAAGTGGGGGATCGATCGCAGGCGGTGGGGAGCACCCTAGTTATTGTCTTGTTTTAGTTACGTAGTAGACTACAATTGTTAATGATACAAAGTTTGTCTAAGCATAGCATAATCAATTTCATTGACACAACTGTATTTAAAAGTTAATTTTGCTGTATTTACGATTTTTGTTATTTATCATGTGTGTGTGTGTGACTAGTTCAGCAAAAGAATAAAAAGTGCAAGATAGTAAGTGCAACGGAGAATTTCAAATTTGGTTAATGTAGAAATATGGCATTATATCAATAAAAGCGACCATGAGGTGTGTGTTTTATGTTCTGGAATAGTGGTGTGCAGAACATGTCTATAAAACGGCATTTAAATTCAAAATATATTAAAAAAATAAAACATTTTTATCTAAAGTTAGTTTTTGTCGTTATAGTCAGTAGACGGCTCAGTCTGGCTACTGTCAGCCGATCTTGAATTTTCCGTATATAATTAATTACTAAATGGTAAAAATTTTTAGGCGGTCACCTCAAAATGTCTTGGTGGTCGATCGCGATCGACGTAATGCTCACCCCGGCTTTAAAGGATGCAAAATTAATGTATAATAAAACTCTGTAAATCTGAATTGTGCTAAACTCTATTCTCTAATTCTGCATGCAATATCACGGGAATCAAATTGTTTCAAAAATACCCTACTGAGCGGTCGCTGAATCATGTTGGTAGATTGGTTTGGCATGCCACAATTAAAATGTTGCCGCGATCCCTGGTCTAGATAAAAATAACTTCGGCTTGCGATTTTGTATTAGTGTTGTGTTTAGGAAACATTTTTTTCTTCTGAATTACTTAATCCTTTTCTCTCCGGCCCCAGTTAAAAATAATTTGTATCTTTTCATGTGTGAAATCATATCCAGAGTTTGGAATATTATGGTATCAAGAATTCCAAAATACACCCCCCCCCTCCCTCATAACCACCCCACCCCACCCCACCACCATCTTATTAAAAATATCTTCAATACACGGCATTGGGTGTTTGACGCCAAGCGATTGTTTATTGACAGGTCAGCGCAAATTCTAAATGACCCGTCTTTCTTTGAAACTACAACGAGAGGTGTGGTCTCTACTTGAAATGAATCTGCTCCTTCGATGATGCCTTCGGAGCCTAATTTATTTCGTAAACTTGCTCTTTTAGTGTATAAAGAACGGAATAACTACTATATATGCTTTTTGATAACAGGAATGGCGCCATTGCATAATTTAAGTGAACATTTGAAGGTTGTGCAATTTGACCTTCTTTCGGCGCGAATACAACAGAATATTCTTACGTGATTTTATCTGTTGTGTTTTTCATTGTGAAAATCAGACTCTAGTTAATGCTTATAAACTTATTTATTGTTGCTAATGCCACCTGTCTGACAGTGTCAGATCGAGACCCACAAAATTCATTTTGGCTAGGGGCTGGTTTTTTTACACGTTTATCGTTTATCCGTAGCTTTGAGCACCATGCAGGTGACAGAAAGATTTAGCTGTCTTCCACCCCAAATTTGGGGGGGGGGAACGCGCTGGAAGTTGTCAGAGACCTCCCACCTCACTTCCCCTTACACCAACCAAAAGAGAGGATTTGAGGCTTGACGGCTATTTAGAGTACCCCCATGCCGCAAAGGCACTATACATTTACAAACATCCATGCCTTCTCCGGGATTCGAACCCAGGCACTACGGCACAGCAGTCAGCATCGCAAACCACTGTACCCCGGAAGGGCGACAAATTCATTGCAATTCTGTTTATTTATCTATTACGCCCCTTAATCCCCCGCAACGTCACTTAGAAGTCTGTTTTCACAAAACCCGTTTTGTAACTGATCATTATTCTACGAAAGGAATCTATATATCAAATTTAAAGACAGTGCGTCAAATAGTTTAAAAATGGAAATAATTATCTATAACGCCCCCTAAGCCCCTGCAACGCCACTTGGGGGTCGATTTTCAGCAAACTCATTTTGTAGCGGATCTCTACTCTCTGAAAGGAATCCGCTTACCCAATTTCAAGATTGTACATCAAGTAGTTTAAACATGGAAACAATTATTATTAAAGGCCTTAACCCCCCGTAACGCCCCTTGCATTTCGAATTTCGGAAAATCCCTTCTTAGCTGATGTCTACTCTATCAAAGGAACATGTCTACCAAATTTCAAGTCTGTAGGTTGAATAGTTCCAGAGATTTCGTGATTAGTCAGTCAGTCGCTTTTCTCCTTTATATATATAGATATATTAAATATACGTGTCACAGTGTTTGTCCGCAATGGACTCCGAAACTACTCAACCGATCATAATATAATTTTGCATATTATCGACACTATTGTTGATGAAAACAAAACCGTAAATTTTCCAATCGATTTTTTGAATTCTCTTGAAGTAACAGGAATGTCACCACACAATCTTCGGTTGAAGATTAGTTCCCTGGATATTCTTTTGCGTAACTTAAATCTACCTAGATTAAGTAACGGAGCACGTTTCATCATCAAAAGAATTGCCGGGAATTTCTTGAAGCAAACATTTTGACTGTAAAGTTTAAACGAAAATTCGGTTATTCTACTACGGAAACTGTTGCTACGTATTCCACTGATACATTCAGAATATCTAATACCATTCAAAAGGCTTCAACTCCCGATTCGTTTGGCTTTCGCGATGACCATAAATGAATCTGAAACCCGAACAATATTCATTTGATACTTGGACTTAGAAAATCCATATTTCTCGAATGGGCAACTAGATGTTACATGCTCACGTGTGCGGAAACCGATGAATCTATTTGAGTTAGCAAAATACGGGTTACCTAAAAATATTGCGCACCAATTAGCGATTAATTGTATAAAATTATTTGTCGTTATACTTTAAAATGAAAAAATAATTTTAAAAATAGCAAAGAATCAACGTTATTCACCAGAATCAACGTTATTCACCACATTTATAAAATTAAACCTTCATATGTTGTTACTTAACGACTTCGTTAGTAATTCATGCATTATACTACACTCAAATAGGAGATGAATCAAATGCAAAATTAAAATAATTTGTTGTTTTATACTTTATTTCAACCCTCCAAAATTATAAACGAAGATTAATTTGACTGCATTGAATAGCTTAGGATAATATTGAACTAACGTATTAAAGCCACAGCAACGCGTGGCCGGGTCAGCTAGTATATATATATATATATATATTACAAAAATATACACACAAAATAGTGATAATTCTAAGATAACAAAAGTCATGATAGAATAATGTCTTAGTCTCAGTAGTACTAGAGCAAACTCCTGGCCTTAGGAAGCAGGATTGCAGGTTTAAACAAAGTTTTTCGGCCAATCCCTGAATTTGCCAATACAATATATATAATATATTCGACGCTTTATTGTAAGTCAACGCCAGCTGTTCTGATTTTTTAATTGAATTGTATATTCATTTCTATAACTGTGAAATCGGTCTTTTTTGCTGTATTGGAGGCGAAAGCGTCGGGAAGTATCCATAAAAGTTAACTGATGCTGTGAGTTAAATCTGATGGTTAGATAATCTTTTCTGAGAAAAAAATATTAGCTGCGTAATTTTATTTTCGGATATTCATGGTGAGAAAATTATAAATGTCAGATGGAAAGTATAGCATTTTGCTTAGACTATAAATTAATTATCCTTACATATATGCAGAAGTGATTTAACATTATCAACCAATTTTATTTTACATTTAAAAATTAATGAAAATGTTTTACGGAATTGCGCTTAAAGAAGCCAACGGGTTTTTCCTTATAACTTTCGTTCAGTTAAAAGGCTGCAAACACATATTTAGAAAAAAAAATGTTTCAAAAATAATCTCATTCTGTTTTAAAATGTAAAAGCCAGCTGTTCTATTTCTGTATAAGAAGTCAATCAATTGACTTGAGTTTGATTGAATTGTGTAAATTGAATGAGTTCTCGATTTGAAAATTCTAATAAAATCACAAAAGAGTTTGGAATATTCCAAAAGATATTCCAAACTTTTTGGGTCACTTACTATATTTCGTCGTTTTTCAATGGATCAATTAGATATTCGTCGGATTACATATATCAATTCGAAATCACAGTGAAGTTAACGCTCATCTATTATTTCTATTTCTTTTGTTCTTATTGCTTCCGGGTGTAGGGTTTTCTTTTAAATCAAATTCTAAGGGGAATCATTTGCTTAGCTTTTATTATTATTATTGTTATTTTTTGGCTATATGTTTTCAATTCGAACGTTTCCTAGAATTCGTGTATAATGTGCGTGTGTTGTATCCTCTTTCGGTTATGTATATTCAAATAATTATTATTAAAATTTAAATAAACCTTTTAAAGTAAAAATATTTGGACATTCAAGTTATTCATTAACGTTGCACAGAAATATAGCAGCTAATTTACATTGGGAAACAGCAACAGAGTGTAAGGCAATAAATACAATGGACGTAAAAAAAAATATTTTTAGGATTAATTTTGGATTGATAAAGTCGAAGCTCTATCTCTCTTGGGTAAAACACATTAAAAGAAAAATATTTAAAATTATTAAACCTGATATTGTACTGCTTTTGGAGGTTTACTTCTACTCACGTTATAACTAAGTCTGGGTCAAAACTTGAAAAAAAAAAAAGCTTGTTTCTTCACGAAATAAAGCACTAAATTGAGCTAAAATTTTCTACATGTGATTGTTTTGGTTGACAATATGGTAATTTAATTATCAATATAAATAAAAATGTAAATATGTGTTTGTTCAAAAATCTCCGAAAGTTCTTCACCTATTCCTCTGAAATTTTGACGTTACGTTGTGCTTTTGAATGTGGACGGGTGTTTATATAAATATATTTCGTAATTCACACACTCAAATTTTTTTTTTATAAAGTTTAATTTTTTTTTGCTATTATGACGCACGACTCTGAATGCAAAAATTTATTCTTTACAAACAATTTTTTTTGGGGATAATGAATATTTTAACTACGGTCACACATATTTATTGATTGCTATATTTATTCCTTTTTTTTTTTTTTTCTTTCTTTGAGATATAATTACAGTTATTTTTCTAATAAAACATTTATAAAAAAATTATTCTCTTAGCAACTTAAATTTAGTTTTTTAAATTTGGCAACATTCTGATAGTTTCATGGCGCGATGTTTACAGTTTTATTTATATACTACAAGCATGTATTTGTTGCTCAATATCCCAAAACAAAAAAGCATATACTTTAAAATACTAAGACTGGCAAAAAAGTTTTTCTAATCAAATCTTTTTTCCATTTTATAGCAATAACCCTGAGTCTCTGAATCTAAATATGGAAGATAAAAATATTATAAATAAACTAAATCCTTTGAATGTTATTGGTCAAATTATCCCAATCCGCAGAATATCTTTTTCAATTCATCCATGTAAAATATATGTCAGTAATTTCAAATTCCAGGATAAAACTTAACCAATTCAAATTATAAGGAGTTTATTCAATGAAATAGTAGATCGGGATTTCCAGGACTTTAGTATTATTGCTAATGATGCTTCGAAAAATAAGCAAATTACATCAATTGCAGGTATCACTGAAAATTCCTCTTTTGCTTATAAAATCAATCACAATAACTATTTTTACAGCTGAACCTCTGGCTATCTTCCAAGCTTTAGATTATCTGTCTGTTTCAAACAAGAATCTGCTAATTTTATCTGATATTCTCTGTTCTCTCTGCTCTTCCAAATTACTTGATCAAGTCTCATAGTGTTATTTATAAACTAGCTAGTAATAAGATTTACATATTATCCTATTATAGTAAGTTGATTCTACTTTGGACTCCAGGACTCAAATATACTGGGGTGGGGGATGGATTAAAGGAATAATATTTTATGTTTATTCATATGTTACAATCATCAAAAGGACAATTAATGCATATTAAAAATTTTAATCAGTATTGATCTCTATTTCCTTACTCTTTGTGCATTGCTGCAAAAATAGAGTTGTTCAAATATTTCCTTACTGTGGAGCACCCAGAATCATATTGGTAGACTAGTTTTGCATGCATCAGCTAGGCCTGTGGTTACTGACCTCTGTTCTAGATCGTAGCCTTCTTACTGCTTTACAAATGTGAATTCATAAAACCCACAACAAAATGTATATTATTTTTTATCTTTTTTTTTTTTTGAAAAAGTTGCGTAAGCTAAAACTTGATACAATGTGTCCTTATAAATATTTTAAAAAATAACGAAATTGATTAAACAGAAATGTTTCTATGCAGATAGACAGGGACGTCTTAAGGCATGGGCCCAGGGCCTTGACCACAAAGGGGGCCTCGTCTCGCTATCTATTAAGCCTTAATAAGATCATGATTTGAATAATTTCCACTGTGAATTGTAATAACTGGCTGTATTCTTAAAAAAAAAGGGAATTTCGGACGATTTGTCAACTGGTTACTTGTGATGGCTGTCGTCCACTCACAGGCCAAGTCCTATATACCACCATACACCATCATTACTCATACAGTCAAAGGTCGAGATGGTTTGCACCTTTATACAGTAATGTACTTTTATTTGTTTCGGATTATTGTTTGTACGAGTATTTGACAACGTATGCTATGTACTCTCTATTTTTAAGGGTAATAGGTGGGGCCTACATTTGTGTAAGGGCCTGAGGCCTACTTTCGGGAAGGGGCCTAGGGCCTCAAGAAGTCTTAAGACGTCCCTGCAGATAGATATTAATGTTTGTGCTTTTAAATTTATTAATATGTATTTTAATTTTTAGTCTGGTGAATAAAATTCAACTGACAATTTACTTAAGAAAATAATAGTGTATATATTCTGGAAGAATTCACAGAGGGTATTTTATTTTTTTTAAAAATGGATTCAGACTTAGCAGTAAAAATTTATCATTTTTAAGTTGTAGTATTTTAAGTTAATAGCTGCCAGCACTAAAGTACCTGTTCTGTATAGGTTAATTAAAAGTAAAATACTTTTTTCTTGATATAATTGCTGAATTGTAAGGAGAGTAAAACCAAATGCAATAATGACAGTGTATACAATAATGCAAAATAATTTTTTAATGAATGTTCATTTTATAAACGGACCGATCCTAGGGGTCAGTCAGTCTCCCGCTTGCAGCAGCAAAAAAATTTTTCTCGAATTAATAATGGAGCAAGATAGTAGAAAATATTGTCTAAGAGTTTTAT
>BMAO01010640.1:0-34238 GCA_019973975.1 Trichonephila clavata | reverse complement strand
TCCTAGTACCACTAAAGATTCGCCGTGTAAGGGAACACGTTAAATCTGTCGAGAGCTCAAACGTCCTCCCGTTTGGTGTGGTAGTTAGGAGAGGGGGTGCCAGCTCAGGTGTCGTCCGCGTCACTTAACCATGGTTCAAAATTACGCGGACCGTCGCCAAAAGCCCTCGTGATGCTAATTCAGTGCGACGTTAATATTCTCTCACTCTAAAAGAAATGCAAATCTTTAACAAACCCACAAATACTTTGAAAATATTCACCACTATTTTCGTTATTCAACGAAAATATAAAAATTCTCATTTGCAATTTGCCTTGAGAAGCGCATTATTCGCATACATTTCTGGATACTACCCCGTGAACTTTGGGGGTAGATGTTCTTTATAAGCACGAAAACGTTCTTTTTCTTTCTTCAAAGGCAGGGAAGTTAAGGAAATTTTCGGTTAAATTCAGAAATTCCCTTAAATGAATAGTTTTACATTGAATGAAGAGGGCTATATTTTAAAAAGTTTCGCTAACATATTTATTGAAATCAAACATTTATTTCAGTTCAGCCTACTTCCTTTGGGTCATTTATTTTACCGCGAGAAAACTACTTTTTTTTTCATTCCATGTCGTACTTCAGTAATAAAAGTCAACTGAATTTAAAATTCTGCATTAAATTGGTTCCTAAAGTTATGAAAGGTTCACGATTGCTGGTCTGTAGTATTCATACCACAGATGACACGTGAAAGGATTTTTAACGGTGCTCTAAGAAAATGACGATTAAAATAAACCTTCTAATATTTCATTTGTTTTTTGTTCATAAATTTTTATTTTTGAGTAAACAAGGGGGGAGGTGCTCCTGTCCAATTGACGGTCGAAGAATTTTCATTGTATAAATTATACAACTGTTGATATTCATCGCTCAAATTATTAAATTATAAATTATATGTCGTTCTATTGGCGATACAGCCAAGTTAACCTCATTTTTGGCCACAAAATTTAGTAACTTAGGAGGACCATATGGATGTTCTGGAAATTACAGGAGAAATCTATAACATCATGATCTATGACGTCAGCGGGTTTTTCAAGAAAGCGCTGGAAAGTAGGGAGGGGTGGGGACTTCCTAGCTAAGGCGCTTATTTTCATTTAAATTCAACTTTTTACGACCAATTTTTCCTAACTATGCCTTTAGCATAAATAAATTTATTACAGCATCATGAAAAACCTTTCTTATATAGAGAAAAAACATTCAATTTCGGTCACTATTTTTATAGGTTAAGGGAAACGCGCGTACATTTCAACTTCTTCACTTTTACTCCTTTTTTCTATGAATCTCATCAAAACAGAAAGATAAGATTCTTTTTAATTAAATTTTCCATTACAACTGAGACTGCCATCTAAGGCTCTCCTCTACCTCGCATTTTATATTTATGAATGTAATGGAAAAAAATTCTACTACTGTACTGTTGTACTGTTCTCTACTACCATTACTATATATATACATATAAATATAAAGTCTTAATTCTACTTTCCTTAATTGTTTTCCACCCGACGCTTGGTTGAACATCTACGTTGATGGCTCAAAGCTTGATATAAATGTTGCTGAAAGATCCGGATTCTTCGGTGAGCATTTTTCTCACTATCTTTCTCTAGGAACTGACATGGCCGCGTTTGATGGTGAGGCGATTGTTGTTGGCTTTGACTATCTGAAAGCTCGTTTTTTCCTTCCTGAACAGTTTGTCACGCTCTCATACTCTGAAGCAGCAATAATGGCTGTCAAGCTTCTATGTTCTATGTAACGCAATGTACATCCCTACTAAGCGTATTACATGAACAGCAAAAAATGGTCGTTTTGCAGTGGATTCCTTGTCATAGTGGGAACCTCGGAAATGAAAAAGCATATGATATATATTACTCAAGTTTCAAATGGTAGAGTTGGTTCTAAGTCTATATCAGGGCTGGGTAGACTTTTTTAGGGTACGGGCTACTTCTAATTTTTTCAATTTGTTGCGGTCCACCCAGTAACGTAGGTGTAGTGAGAAAAAAGTCTACATTACAGTAGGACCTCCATTTTACGATCTCTATCTTGCGAATTTCTTTATTAGCGAACTTTTTCCTGTAACCAAGGACAGTTTACAATTTTCTTCGTAAAGTAACTTCCAAATAGCGAAGTGTAATTTCTATTTAACGAAATTTTCTCTTGTGATTCGATTTTTTTCCTCCGTATACTTAAAATATTTCTAGACCTTAATATGATGTAATGATTATTAGGTTTTAGTGTAGGTGATCACCCCAAAATGTCTTGGCGGTCCACCGATCGATCACGATCGACTTAATGCCCATCCCGGGTTTATATGGACAAAAATCAATATGAACTTCAAGCAAGTGTCACAACTAAAAGAAAGAATATGAGATAAATTGTGAAGGAGTGACATCTACAATCTCCCAGACTACTCCAAAAGCAGTGATGTAGCTTCTTTTAGTCTAGCTGCAATTCATAAATTCACACCTTCATAGATAACAAATAGCTGATATTCCTGCTTGTCCCCTTTGTTGCAATATAGTGTGGTGATCAAAGCTGGGAATCTCCTCGTCCGAGCTGCGCTCTCTCAGAGTGCCTTTCAAGATACTGGAGGCTATAGGACTTTAAACAGATTGCTGACTTGATCCTGATTTAACCTCTTATATAACCTTTATCTTTTCCATTTTTCTTTTTGTGGGATATTCTACTTTGTACTTTGTACTTTTTCTGAGTAAATTATTGTATTGTGTATTTTATTGCATTTTGATAGCTTTTGGGTGTCAAACGGATACTGTATTAGGAATTAAAATAATTATACTTTCCTCTTCAAATGTAGGCTAATGTATCGATTTAAATGTAATAAAGTCATTCGTAAGCACAAAAAAAAAAAAAAAAAAAAAAAAAAAACACCTCAATGAGATTTTCCCCAAAAATATGTTTTTGCTTAATACATCTGTCCTCCAATTTCTTAAAGTATCTGTTTATTTGAATGGGTTTGATTTATGGGTTTGCAGATTTCTTAAGAACTATTTAAATATATTTTCAGAAGTCAAAAAAAATGTAATGCCAGATAAATCATTTTTTTAAATATATTTTTTAGATAAACTTTATTACATTCAGATCGATACACTAGTCCAGAAAGTAATAAACAGGTACATCTCATAGGATTAACATTACGTTTCAAGTATTCAAAATGGCCGGTAGATTGGAGTCTTGGGCTTCTTTTTGTTTCCTTTTTTTAACGTTGTCTCAACATTTTTTTGTTTGAGCCTAAAAAATCATGAAATTTTAGCTGAATATTTCATAACGAAATGACTATATATTGCTTTAAAGTTATTGATATCCAAATTCTATAGCATTAAGCTTTCGATTGCATTCAAAAGTATTCTGACAGCCCTCACCTCTTGATTTAAAATAGACAGAATTTGAATTTCTAAGACGGAATAATCAATAAAAGAAACATGCTTACCAAATTTAAAGTCTTAAACATCAGAAACCTGAACTTTTGTTTATAAATCCCTTGCAATTGAATGTGTATAAAAAATTTGTGACGAATTCGAAAAAATTGGGTGTGCTCGGACAGTTCCACAAATTCGTAGCAAAATAAAGGCTTTGAAACGGAATATTTTCGGTGCTAATTTGATATAGGAGTCATGCGCGCCAAGTTGTTGTTTATGTTCGCCAAGATGGGCGATAACATTACAATATGGCTGTCTTGATATTTCTATCGTTTGGTGTGATGTGGTTGCCATGAGGATGGCGTTTCTTATGGTTAACTGTGAGTGTGGTTTCTTTTTTTTTTCCGCGCTAAATTTTGTATAGTCACGTGAATTCTTCAACCAATCACCAGATTCTCATGTAAACGGGCAAAAAATAAATACCAGTAAAAAGCTGGCTTTTCTCCCTAACCCCAATTCGCCGGCAATTTGTGGGTTTGCATGTAAAAGGAGCTTTAAAGGATCTCTATTAAACAAAAGAGACGTGCCTGTCAAATTTCAAGTCTGTAGGTATAATAGTATAGAGAGATAGAAGTAGATTAAGAGAGAGATAAATATGACATGAAAAAGGCTATAAATATTTTTGTAAAGTATTTGTTTTGCAAAGTCTTACATTATATATCAGAGTGAATGGAATATGATTGGTATTAGAATTAAAGCTATTTTAAAAACGTTTGTTGGTATCTTTTACACTTTCGATATGGTCACTTGTAGCGCCCCTAACATCTCTCACTTTCTTGACTTTACTGATACCGAGCGGACGTACGTTATACCGGTCGTCCTGTTATACAAAAGTGACTCTTGTCATAAAATACTTTAATTACTAAATAAATTGTTGATACCGATTACCTCATGTTGATGATAAATAAATCTATACTTGTTTTGGATTAAAGTTAATTTTTCTCTCATCATGTTATCGACGTTAATTTTAATGCTGGAATCCCGCTGTCTTTAGGCCTACCGCCCTATATTTACAACGTTGTTAAAAATGCAATCAGAGATATTGTGACCGCCGTGACTTAAGAATGGAAAATATTTTTTATTTTACGTAGAAAACAAAAAAAATATTTTTTTCAATGTCAAAATTCATATCCACTTAAGTAATACATCAACAATCGCAAAGAATGCTGAATAGTAATCCGCTTTGAAATTTAAAAACCTATTTCCTTGAAAAAGTAGACAGAAATTGTTGAGGATAACTGTTCCATAAAAATAGTTCAATATAATTTACAAGACTCCCATGAATCACTTCGAGAAACTGAAGTAAAATTCGCATTCATAAAGAGATATGAAAGATGTTATCTGTTGAACAATATTAAACACTCTAAGAGGAAATGTATATTACTCATTCTAAATATTTCGTTATTTTTTGTGAAATTTACTTCCGTTCGGGTTGTTCCCTGAATGTGAATTAATCTGAAGGTTATGTGTCTATACTTATCAGAGCTTAATGACTTTAGAAACAATTTAAACGCCTTCCGCTATCCATGCGAAAAAAAGTAATCCAACAATGATAAATAACATTGTTCCATCAGCGGAAGAATGAATTTTAAAGTAATTTAGTTCAACTTTCAGCATATTTTTTATTTTGGATAGCAATTACTTGCGCATTTCGCGGTAATTATCACCAAAAAAGTGAATATCATTTGTTACTTATGTTATTTAAAAGTATAAATATTTCTTCGCGGATTATTCAACGCATAACTTGTATGTTCAAGTTTTACACCGCGAGTAACTTCTTTTAGTAGTTCTGAGCTAAAATTGAGAACAATAAATGTCTTAAAATCAAAAATAATTATTGACATCTTATACATACTACAACACCTTATACAGTGGACCACAAAAGTGTTCGTACACTTGCAATTTTAGATAAAGTTTAATGATTCCTACTAATAAAAATTAATATATGGGAATTGCAATTTTTTTTCATGATATCCGCAACTTTCTCTTAATGGAATAACATTACCAATTTTTAAAACATAGTAAAACTATTATTTCTAAAAAATAATCGGAAAAACTACTAAAAACTTATGCCACAAAAGTGTTCGTGCACTTAAAAAAAATAATATAACTTTAAATATTGTATTTCTTAAGATATATCTTTGTATACTTCTTAACACTTCTTAAGATTGTACATTTCTTAAGATATCTTTTAGCTTCCACAACAACTTTTAATAGTCTTGGTGTAGATTTAATCGATTTTTTGTAATTTCTGCATAGATGTTCCTGCATTCTTCTGTGATTACTGTTTTTACTTCACATTTAGTTTTTATACAGCATGTTTGTTTTTTTTAAAAATCAAATTCTTATCAAACATATTTACTAGGCTTAAATCAAGTGATGTAGGAGGTGTTTTCAGAATTTTAGTAGCCTTTTGATTATTAATTTTTTAAAACAATAGTTATACCATATTTTAAAAATTGATTACGTTATTCTATTAAAAACTAGATGCAGATATAAAAAAATTACAATTCCGATCAATTAATTTTTATTATTTAAAAACATTTATAGGAAATTGCAAGTGTATGAACACTTTTATATTTCACTGTATATGCTCTTTCGCAGCAAAAAATATAGCTCCTTTAGAAGGCAATCCAGTTTTTTTGAAATTTCGAATTCAAATTCTTTTATGCCAAGCATGCAAATAATTACATTTTCAAGACAAAATAAATGTTAACAAAATAAAGACAAAATAAAGCACGAGTATATCTATTACAGCACTGCATAAAACAAATAACAATCGTCTTTTCTTGTTATCAACATTCATTGAACGTAATATTAATTATGGCAAAAAGTGTTCCGATTTTGGCTCCTTTTCATCAAAATCGCACGAAGACAGCTTTAATAAAGAAGCTTCTAAAATAACTCTTGACAATTTATTCGAGTTTTAATATCATTTTGTTTGTACTGAGATGCTCTTTCAAATGCTTTTAAAATACAATGCTGCATTAGTCTCTTTAGAGCTTAATTCACAAAACAAAAATGGAGAAGGTACTTATGTATTATACCGTTGACCAATTTTGCCAAGTAAAAAAAAAAGTCGCCAAATGCGGAATACCAGAGCAGCCAACAGCATAAAACCATTTTCATTCTTGTTCGAACAGAAAGAATAATAGTAATAGCGATGACAGAGTTTGGCCATGTTTTCTGATTTGACGAAATTAATCGATGGTATAATATGCAAGTACCATGAAAAGAAAATTTAAACTAAGCAAAGAGGTATTAATTTAGATTGACATAATTCGAACATAAACAAGTCGCATAATCGTCCAGAATAAAGTGTATGTGAAAGTAATGCATTGAAAGCCAAATTCTAAATAATTTTAATTGCTTGTTAAGGAGAAAAAATTAAAATCTAAAAGATTTTTGTAAATATGTACATGTCTTTTCTGAAATAAATGATTTTTTTTTTCCGATTCTATTTTTGACATGACTGTCTATTACACTGGATTTGGTGACGTCTATATCCTTATTAATCTGACATTTTAGAATTCTTTCACACAATTTGCTATTAAGAATATTTAATTAAGTGGATGCATTAAGAGAATTATATTCAATTAGTAATTAATATATAAGTAATATATCTAGTAAAACAAGTTTTTCCAATGCTATACTATTAAGACTTATAAAAAAACTTATATTTTTCTCTTAACCTTAACACATTGGAGCTGAATTCTACAATATGTATCCTCGCATCCTGCTTTATCCACTAAAAAACAACTATTAAAAGAGACTGTGCATAAAAAATAGTTAATATATTCCGCAATAGTTGACATCTCTCCAAGTTATGTGAACTTCTTCCATCCTCATTATTTTCAAAATAAAAGTTAATATCTCTCATTTTCAAAGTGTTAATAATCGCGTTAAAAAACCTAATAATTAGTTTTCGGTGGTATTTACGTATTAACGTCACCACAGCTAAACTAGCGCCACGTGAATCCCGCCATTTTCCACCGAAATCTAACTGGTAGATTTTTTTTCATATAAAACGAGTTGGAATCTTTGTTGTTTTGATTTTCAAGGCGCGATTCACGTGCAGTCAATTTATTACGGTGACACTAATACATTAGTACCGTTTTGGTATTTAAATCATATAAATTAAAGGGTTAAAGTGTAGAAAGACGTGGTCACTTGGCGAAGCCAATTTTTTGGTGACAAAAAGCTGTCGCCAAACTACCTTTACGCACCGATAGGTGTTCTCAGAATGTACACAGTAGAATTTTTCAAAGAAAATAAATAATAATGAAAAATACAAAAAATATTTTCATAGTTGTCAATATTGTATTAATTCAGATATTTCTTTTTAATCTTACAGCATTAGAATTCTGCAAACCAAACATTCTACATTTGCTGCACTGTTTCACAGACATTTTTCCTTTTCGTTTGAAATTATAAAAAATAAAAAGAAGAAGAAACTAATCATACCTTTCAGACATACTGTTCAGGATAATTCGAAGGATCAATTTCAAAATAGGAAAATTCGATGGAAAATAACTCCAAAAAAATATTCCGAATAAAGTTTCTGAAGCTTCGACACGAACAAATAGAAAATTTGAAATAAAAACGAAGGAACAAACAAACAATGGAATTGTTAATTTGAAAAATCGTCTGTCTTTTAAAACATCTGCAAATTTTAAAGAAAGAACAGCAATTAAGTGAAAATAACACGTGATCTTATCTGCATAAGACCAAATTTCAAAATACAAGGGTTACCAAATTATTCAGTCTGCCAGAATGAATTCGTTATCTCACCTTGAGATCTAGATATACATCGCCAAATCCAAGTGACCACCTATTTTAAATTTTACCAATAGATTATAAAGAATTAATAATTAGTTATACAAAGCAATAAAGCTGATAATAGCTAAAAGAAATACATAATTAACAAGATATCAATACCTTTTTGTAGTATGATGGAGTTCCAGTACAAAACAATTAATTGTTTACATTTTTCAGTGCTTAGGTTGATTTTTAGGGATCTTTATATTCAGAATATATGTCGATACACAAACAAACAAATCGTATTTAGAAATTTTAATCAACACGTGCTTTTTTTAATTTACAATCTATAATTTTTATATTGAACAATACCTACAGGCTTATTTCCACCCTTTCAAAGTCCAGTGAACAAATCTTTAATCCTCTTAATTTTAAATCACAATCGCATGACAAGATCAACATTGAGTGAGAATCCTATTCCCACATTCACGCTGTGAGAATGTGTGTGTGCGAGAGCTTTAGATATTTATTATGAAAATATCGTCCTGATAAGCCTTGTCAGATGATGGTTTTTATTTGGAATTACGAGACAAAAATTTCTTAATCAAATGTAGAAATTTTTCTACTGAAAATAAAACAAACTACAAGGGGTGATCAAATGAAAAGTACGAAACGACATAAAAATGAAACAGTTAAATATTTGCATATTCGCAAGGGAGAATGTAGCGAACATCTCGGATGCCATTGGAGACTCTGACTGGGATCGGATCATGCGCGGATGCCCGCATGCGCAGGAGAGAGCAAAGGCTCTTATAAAAAGCGGCGTCTAAATGATGCGAGCACAGAATTACTCGAGCACAGAAAAAGCATTCACTCCGATGTGTACTGTGAGACACTCCGACGCCTACGCAGGTCCATCAAGAACAAAAGACCGGGGCTGCTCACGGAGGGTGTGGTTCTGCTCCATGATAACGCGCGTCCACACGTCTCCAGAGTCACACAAATGGAACTGGACAATTCCAATGGGAGACGTTGGACCATCCGTCCTACAGTCCGGACATGTCAACCTGCGATTTCTATGTGTTTGGTCCACTGAAGAAACACCTGAAAGGAAAGCGCTTCAACTCGGACGACGTACTCAATGGACACTGTGAAGGACTGGGTCTCGTCACAGCCACAGGAATTCTGGGAACAAGGAATCCTGCGGCTTGTTCATCAGTGGGATCGTTGTGCTCAGGCCTATGGTGTATATTTTGAATAAAGTCTATATTTGTACCACGTGTCGTTTCGTACCTTTTCATTTGATCACCCTTGTATAAATGGTATGTTGAGACAAATATTATCCAATTCGTTGCCAACAAATGGCCCCTCAAGCCAATTGGGTTAATAAACAAACAGAAATGTAATAAAATTATATAACATATAATTTGTAAAATAATTAATTTTTGAAATGAATTTCATAATTTTATATTTATGCATTTGTAATACTATGAATTTATATTTTATATAAACTTACTGTATTTATATTTATATTCGTAAATCTGGAAGAAATTTCTTTGTAACCTGTTGTTGATGTTTCTAATCCCTCAGAGATCTAGCGGCAGCTATAACTTTTTCAGTAACCTTTTTCAGTTCCTTTCGTAACCTTTTTCAGCTTACCAGATTGGCAACAGTCCGTATTTTGGCATCAGACTAGTTGCAATGTTTTGATGTGAGCGCAGCTAAGCCTAATGGAATTAAAAATTATTCTACAAATTCTTTACAGCAAATTTCTATACTTTAACGTTATAGAATGAAAACATTCCACATAACAGGTATTTAATACCTTTCAAAATAAAAATTATGTATTTTGACATACTTTTTCGATTCATTATAAAACTGGAATTTTGGTGAAATTACGAATTATATTGTAATTAAATTGATCAATTCTTCAAATGAAAGATGTCACCAAATGTCGTGATATGCAGTTAATAGTAAGAAACTGTTCCTACCCATGTACAAACACAATATTTTTCACGCATATAATGACAGCAGCACCTTGGCGACATTTTTTGGTCTGTCGATATTTTTAGATTTAGCGAAATTGATCGACGGTATAATACGTAAATACCAATTTTTGTTAATTTAATATGGATATTTTACAGCTAATATACTGACGTGTAACATTTAAAATACTCTGATCAATTTTACTATCAAATTAATATGTTTTAAACACCATTAAATATGAATGTATAAAAATTTTGAAGAAACATGTGAAAAATGCATAGTAGAATCTGCATTCTTACAGATACATTAAGGTATAATTATTGATACCTTTATTCGTTAAGTCATCAGCTTTAAATTCGTTTCATTTTTTAAAAAAAACTTAAAAATTCGAATAACTTGAACTGTATATAAATAACTTTTTTTTACCTATCAAACAATGAAATACTATTTGTTAATCACATAATAAATTTGAAGTTTAAAAAAAAAGATTTGGAAGTACGATATTTTTTCAAAATTTTAGAATTCTGCACCCAAAACTTCTTTTTTAAACTTGCGGTAAAGTATAAAAATTAGAGACTAATAAAATCTAATTCAAGAGATTTTTTTAACTATTTAAAATAAAACACATTTATGTTTGACACTTCAAATGCACTTCATTTCATTGTACTGGAAATTCTACTTTTACAAAATTCTCATGAAAAGCTTTATTTCTTGTTCTTAGAGCCTTACAAGCATCTGGTATTGAAGACTTCAACTGCATTTCTGCTTTCTTCATTCGTACTTTGCAAGTGGCAGAAACACGCTCTAATTAACACAATCCATTTCTATCATCATATATGCAGAATCAAAAGTATTGTCTTGATTATAAATATTGATTAGTAGATCGGGGTTCGAGGATTTTATGAAAATCAGTCGCAAAAAGCAAGGCAGTTCTTCAGGAGCGATGGAAATTTACTGTCAAAATACATTGAAATACAGCAGCTATATTCCCAGAATAAACCTCAGAAGACCTTCACAACTTCTACGGCGTTCAGAGACAGGTGCCTAAAATACAAATATGTAAAAGATTATTCGCAAGCACTCGCTTGTCCGACGTAACAGCCGAAGTAATAACTAATCACTGGTTGATTTTTCACGGTCAAATCAACACCAACTAATTTCTAGTCAAAACAATACTGACTCCGAAATGGTCCAAATAAGACTAACTCAGTTTCAGCGTGAAACTGACTCTCTAGTTATAGGCCTCAAGGATCTATCGAAAAAAATCCGCCTGCGTCATAGATCGTGATATTAGTAGATTTCTCCAATAATTTCCAGAAGAACCCATAGGATAGAGAACTCGCCAAAAATGGTCGGCAAGTCACCAAAAACGATGCCACAACTTGGCTTTATCTCCAAGATTTCGCCAAATTTCTATTGAATCACCATGAAAATGAAAGGAACGACGTTGTTGCGAATATAACAATTTCAACTTAAAATAAATACAACAGAGTAATGTAAACGTATTACATATCCAGATATAAACTATTTACATTATTTTAAAAATTCACTGCGCAAAATTTGTAAATATTTTTTGTACCCAATTTATTATAATTGGAAATATGCTGTTTTCGATACATCGTAAGTATTATTAAGAAATTTTTATAAGACCATTTACCTCAATAAATTTCAAAGTGCGTTTCAAAGTTCCCTTGGTGGTTCGGACACATTCAGTCTGCTACTTCTAGTAAGATCCTAAGCTTTGCCTATTTCTTTAGCAATTCGTACCATCGCTTGATTGATTTTGCACTAGGAGGTTTGATTCCACAACTAAGTGGAAATTTATACTAAACATGAATGGACGAATCGTTTCGTGAAACCAACGCACCCATTGGAATCTCTCTTGAATCAACGCCATTTCAGCAAAAAATGATGTCTTCATAAGAAATGTTCCCCCAAGTCACTCTTGAAGGAGGGGTCACTTTTAGTCTCAGGCACGTGCCTTGGGTGCAAAAAATTCAAGGAAGAAAAAAGAAAAAACTTAAAATTACAGCGAATGTACCACCGCTACGAAGTTCTCAGCAAAAGATTCTAGATATTCAGAAATCTTCATGAAAAGGAGCAAAAAGGTGCGACAAAATAGGCAAATTACTTGGCCCCAAGCTACCCCAAAGGCATCGATGAAGAAAAGTTTGCGCAAGAGTATCAACATTTTAAAATGTATATGAAGGTAGAAAAAATAACAAAGTGGGTCTCTTCCTACATCAAGAAAAACAAGTTGGAAATTACCTTCCCAAATTTAGAAGACGCATTGAGAATGCCTTCTTGTGACTAATTGTACAGCATAGAGAAGGTTTTTTCTGGTCTTGAGAGATTAAAGACTGAAATAAAATCTGCTTTGGAAAATGAAAAGTCAAATAGTTTGATGTTGCGTGAATGAGTGAGTGAATATTAACGTTGCGCTGTTCAGCTACACGAGGCTGTTGGCGACGGACCGCGTAATTTTGAACCATGGTCAAGTGACGCGGACGACACATGAGCTGGCAGTTTGATGTTGCTATGCACTTTAAATGATATTACAGTTGATTACAATGATGTCATTAATTTTTCAATGACCAAAGCTCGAAGAAAATCTCTGCTGCACAAGTACAATGACAATGACTTAGCGAAGAATAAGGATGTCCAAAAGTAAACGATAGTAAAGCAATAAGCGATGAAAAAGCGATAATTAACATTTTGAAAACAGCTCATACAGTAATGGATACTCTGTACTAGAAGTAGGCATTAAGTCGATCGCGATCACGCTGGTGGACCGTCAAAACATTTTTTTGGGGGGGGGGACCGCCTTTACTATGACCTAAGACATAATGCTAAAAGAAATATATTTGTAGAACACCGATGCCAGTTAGACTGGAAACTGGGTGGACCACAAAACCTTGAAAAAGTTAGAAGTAGCCAGTATCCTGGAATAGAATGCCCACCACAGCTCTATACTGTAGTTGCGAACGATTTCATTAATTTACTTTATTAATTTACAAAAAGATGGGTGGATCGCGATGACGTAAGGTAAGAAATGAACGAGAGCAGTCAAAGCATGCCACTATCCTTTCCTTACGGCTGCCGGTTGCCAGTCTGGGACACTGCAGACCCATAAGTGGTGGATAATGGAAAGACTTGTGAGGGAAGTGCTCTCTCTTCCTTCAGTGTGGGGAGGTCAGAAGGAAAGCTAGCCATATTTCAAAATAATATTAGGTTGGGGAAAAAGAAATCCATTATTTTTTCGATAGATGGCTGTAGCGTTTGATATCTCGTAAAGTATCGATCAAGCAATTTCAGATTTATGCTCGATGGAGAGATGACATTTCGCACTAAAAAAATTCTTTCACTGTTTTTTGTTTAGTCCATTCAGTTGTGAGTTAGAGGGTGCTTAAAATGAAAGTCAACAAAAAGAAAATTTGGTACATTTTACAATTTTTATTTTGTGAAGGCGAAAATACAAGTGAGGTGGCTGAAATTGTGAATGATGTTTATTGACCCGATACTGTAACAGCTAACTCCATGTAATTTTTAGTTTCGTCGATTCCGTTCAGGTATGCCCGTCGTCAAAAATGTCCATAAATCACTGAAATGGTTGAAGTTGCCCGGCATGTTAGTCGTCGTATCATCGCTCAGGAGCAGAAGATTGGCCATAAAACAGTTTTAAACCATTTGCACAAAGCTGGGTTCTATAAAAGAAGCTTGATGTTTGGATACCATACCAATTAAAACACCAAACATGATTAATCGAATTTCCATCTACGAACTCTTGGGAAAATAGAATGAAATTGATCCATTTCTTAAATGGATGATAATTGGGGTTAAGAAATGGGTCACGCCCGAACACTGTCCGACACTATTCCAACACGATGACACGACGCTATTATCACGATGACAACACTGTCCGAAAATTATCGGGGTCAAAGTGCTGTGAAGCAGCTCAAACAATGGTCAAACCAGGAAGGTTATAATGTACACTTGGTGAGACTGGAAAGGAATAATATACTATGAGTTGATTCCATATGTCCAAACACTAAATTCGGATCTCTACTATCAATAATTGGACCGTTCAGGAACGGCCAGAATTGGCCAACAGGAAAGGTGCTATGTTCCATCAGAACAATGCCAGGCCATACACGTCTGTAGTGACTCTCCAGAAACTCTGAGAGCTTGGTTGGGAAGTTTTGAAGCATCCATCATGTATTGCGGACCCTGAACCAAGCGATTATCATGTTTTTTACATAGCAAAACTTCCTTAATGATAAGAAATTGGTATCATGAGAAGATTGTGAAAATCGATTTCTTGAGTTATTCGCGAATAGGGACCAAGACTTCTATTACAGAGGCATTACGAAGCTACCTTTAAAACGGCAACAAGTTATAGTACACAACTTTGCATATTTGACCAAAGTTGTTATCCAAAACATGTTAAATAAAGTCTTGAAGTTCACATAAATATATTGGATTTCTCCAACCAAAGTTAAGAGATGCACCCAATTAAGAAATATGAAGACAATTAACGAGGTATGTGTGTGTGTGTGGCGAGATATGAGAAGACTTCAATAGCTCTGATTTCTTAACTATCTAATCTAGATTCAATCTCAAGTGACATATCGTCAACTTAAGTAATTCAATTATCAATTACTAAATATCCGAGCCTCATATTCAATTTGATTAATTTCTTCTGCGCTAGCAGTCTATTTTATCTCTCTCCTATCTAATCTTAAAGCCTAGACACTATATAGTAATCATTATTTGTATGTTCACGTTTTCATTTACGGAGGAAGCCTTCTAATAAAATAATTTTTGCGGACCAAAAATTCCCCAAGAGGACTGTTAATAGAAAGATCACTGATAGAGCCGTCACAGACTCTCCAAAGAACAAAAACAAAGAAAGGGGGGGGGGGAGTAAGAGAGTTAAGGGAAAATCCGTCCCGAACCAAAACTGGCAAGGTAAGAACTGATATAGGGAGATGCTCTGGAAATAGTGTGGGGGGGGGCGTAACAACTTGAAGAGCCTAGGGGGTCGAGGAGGTTAAAAACGGCCTTGCTTGAAGGAACATTCTAGCTGCCTTAAAGGCATCGGGAATCGAATTCGTGATTATTTAAGTCAGAAATCTTACAACCAAGTAATAAGTCTAAGCATTAAAACATGAAGTTATTAAATACACATTGATTACCTTTTTCTTACACAACTCGCCGCATAACATGAAATAAGAGAATTATTTTTGTTTTTGCATACAGCGTTATTAGACTTTTAAAACAAACAAACAATAGGCATGTAAATCTTTAACGAGAATGCTTTAAAAAAAAGGGGAAAGGGTTAAAATGAAAATTCGTAATACATCATCAGACAAAACAATACCCAGATGGCAGAACCAGAATATTTTAGGTAGTAAAATTACAGTGAAGCAACTACTATAGTTGTCAGAATGAATTTCGAGAAAGATACATAAGAGAAAGAAGATATTTTTCATCGTGGACAATGGGAAGCTAGAAAGTGAAAAGAACACGACTTTCTTAAATAAAATAAAACGTGAAACATGACATACAATAAATGCGATATATTATCTGTTCCATGAAGCTTGAAAACCAGACGGTAAGAGTCTTCACTGAAGACTATGTGTTTTATTTGGCTATACCGCAAAGAAATGTCGAACAGGTAAAATAAAACTGTGATAGTTCCATCAATTTTTCATTGATACGCAGTTTGAACAATGAAAAATTTTGTTGTTTGAATGTTCTCTAGCATTCCATTTCATGCGAACTCACAGACTGCCATTATTACACAAGAAGTCACGACAGTGTTATATTACAGCATAAAATATTTCTTCGTTTTTATGGTGAATAAAAATTCTGAAATGTTGGGTTTTTCTTGGAGAGATTAGTCAGGCTTCGTCTACTTCTGAAAAAAATAATATTATAAATAGAATCGGGCTTTTAAAAGGTGAAATTGATCAAAATTAATACCCGGGGACGTCTTAAGGCCTAGGCCAACTATACCCGGGCCCAGGGCTTTGTCCTCGGTGAGAGCCTCTTTTTCATTCTTGACTCTACCTTAATAAGATCATGATCCAAATTATTTGAATAGTCAAATATTATTCCCATATATATTCTCCGAAAAACAGAGAATTTCAAACTGCATATAAAAAAAACTGGCAAAAGTGGTAATCTGTATTATTATGTGATGATCGTTGCCCATGTCTAGGCCTAGGCCTAGTATCATAAACAATCATTTAGTCAAACTGCGGCCATTGGTCGAGTTGGTTTGTGCCTAGGGTTTTGAAATTGTGAGTTGTGCACATTTATTTGTTTCAAATTACCGTTCGAACGAGCATTTGACAGTGCATGCTTTGTACTCTCTACTTTTAAAGATCTCAAGTCCGGCCTACTTTTGCATAACAGGTCCAAGGCCTTAAAGCCGGGATGGGCATTAAGTCGATCGCGATCGACCGGTGGACCGCCAAGACATTGTAGGGTACCCTTTACTAAGACCTAAGACACGCTTACTAAAAGAAACCTATTTATGGAACACTGATGCCAAACAGATTTTAGAATCGTCTTTTCCCAATCGATGCGACTGCTTACTTGAACAAATGATTCTATAAATGTTTAGACGACACATGTACCTTCATTGGAAGCAAACGATTGACCCTTAACACGTTCACTGTCACTGTAGGGGAGAAACTCCCAACTCACCGACTGAAGGGGAGAATAAATGTTGATGATCATCTCCTCCCGTGCTTTCACGGGACTAGATTCTTGTGTTGACATCGTGTCACGTGGACTCGGCCGAGCACAAATTAAGTACATACGTCGGTTTCAGATTCATCGATTCACGTATTGAATACCTCCACGGTCTAGCAGTCGTTCATAGTTGTTCAAGCATTCAACTAGACAATCTTGTGTTACTTGAGTTTTTGTAGTAAAAATAGTATTGTCATATTTTTATAGAGGAGTACAATGTCGAAAACAAGCGTTAAAAAAAGAAAATATGGAATTTTAATACAGAATGGCCATACCTACGTCACTGGGTGGACCATTAATACCTTAAAAACATTAGAAGTAGCCCGTACCCTGGAAAAGTCTCCCACCTCTGCCTTTAAGAATCTTAAGACGTCCCTGTTGATATCATTTCTAGTTTTATAAGCTTTTACAGAGAGCATCGTATTTGCATAATCACATTTCTGCACTGACGCCTTAAGGCTTCTTGAGGCCTTGGGCTTCTATGCAAAAGAAGGACCCGTCTGTAACCCTTTTAGGTAGATAGAACAATAAGCATACGCAGTTATATACTCGTACAAATGATAACCCGTAACACGCACAAATAAATGTACGGGACTCACAATTTCACAAACGTAGGCAATAGTTCAACTTGATCGACTGTCGCCTTCCGACTAAATAATTAATGGCGAACTCTGACTCTCCAAAGCGCTTTCCAAATGAGAAATCCACAGCACAAATTTTCTTTTGTGCAGTGTGTAGCGACCAATAACAGCCTTCGGACAGAGGTGATCCCTTTCGTCTTGTGGTTATGTTACGGGGCTACAAATCCTGGTGTCGCGGGTTCTGTCCTCCGAGTCAGCACCGCCCCACAGTGCTTCAAATACTTTCTCTATCCTGCGTCTATATATATATATACATATAAGGGAGTGTTTCCCAACCTTTTTATTGCCACGGACTGGTCAACATTTGGCGCTTTTATCTCAGTCCGCTGAGGGGGGACGTTGATTGTTTATATTTGACGTTGTTTTGATTAATTAATTTTGATTTAATTGCAATTAAATAATTCTTTCAAAATAAAATACAGGTACACCAAAAAATGAAAATAAAATGATTTAACACTGAATATAAAGTGATTTCAATAAAAAGTCGCACCAATCCGAGAGAAATACACCGCAGTAAATAAAATAGAAACAATTTAATGCTCCTTGTGTGGCCCGGTACTAATTGATTCACGGATCGGTACTGGTCTGTGGCCTGGTGGTTGGGGACCACTGGTCTACTGGCGCTAAAATACTAATCATTTGAATATTCCAACCTGTTCTTTCTTTCATGTGATTTTGAGGTTCATCATATAATTCCTTCCTGGTGTTGCAATTTTAATGGCCAGCAGTGTATTAATTCTTACCGCGTGATAAGTGTTTAATTCCATTTCTGATGTTTAAAATATACACATATATTTTATGCCAACATTTTCTAGTTAAGGAAGAAAACGCATGTATGGATTTTAAAAAAAATTGCTTACAACTACTTTATATTTTACTTCCTGAGCAAAACTATAATGTGTCTGCTTACTTCTGTGAGCTGCTTGAACCCTTGATGACATCTGATGTTATTATTTTCAAATAGTCTAGAATGGTGGCATGGCAGAGTCACGAAGAGCGCTAAACATTGGGAACTTGTGGTGTTAAGTGATGAACGCCATTTTATTTTGGTAACATAAGATCATCATGTATGGGCTTGGAGGACCCTAGTGAACAGTCCAATCTCATCTTGGTATCGAATGACACAGTTCCGCTCTCTGGGTGGTGGCCATAGCTTACGATAGTTACTTCACTCTGGTGACGATACGTTGGACATTAGTGATCTTGTGGTGTGGTGTGCTGATCAGATTCTACTCCATAGGCTTCTATTCCTAGTCAATATTCTTGATGTAATTTATTAGCAGGATAATGTACATCATCACACGACTCTGCTCAACACTTCCTTCATCATGTTCAGATACCCGATTCTTGGACACAGGAACGTTTTAAAGCATATGCTAACTGGACCCACAGGGACTTGCCTGGAAGAGGGCTTTTCCTGTTCTTTATTCGGCCTCAACAAGATTATAATCCGAATAATTTTAATCGTCAAATATTATTCCTGGACATATTTCCTGAAACACTGGGAATTTCATACTGCATGTCATCTGGCAAAAGTGGTAAGACTACAGTATTATGTCATATTCATCGCCGTGTCTAGACCTAGGCCTACCACCATATACCAACATTACTCATTTATTCAAAAGGTGATAATCGGTAGAGTCGGTTTGTGAGTTTGTGAGCTATGTATATTTATTTATTACGAATTTCCTTTTGTGTTTACCTTTTCTTACGAGTTACCACGCATATTATATACTCCTTCCTTCCTCAGTGGCTCGACAGCCCAGGCTGGGGCTTGGCCTTCTCAAGAAACCTTTTCCAGGCTAGCCTTCTTCCTGCTAGTGTGTTGTCTAATTCTTAGCTCTCAAAACTATGAGATCTCTTTCTGGGCCGTCAATCCATCTTAGATTTAGTCTGCCCTTTTTCCGTGTGCAAATTGGTACGCTAAAGAAGACTTTTTAGTGGAGCGATCTTCATCCCCTCTGCCCATTTAATTCGTTATATTTTGATGAAGTTAACGGTATCAGATTCTTTATATGATTAAAAGAGCTCGAAATTTGATCTTCTTCGCCATGTTCTATTTTCCTGACATATACTGTCTACATAAAAGAATAGTAGGTTGGGCCAACTTTTGCGTATGCAACCAGGGTTTCAAAAAGTCTTAAAACGGCACTGTCTCGACATAACATTTATTGAGTGTATCCGGAAGCAATTGAAACACGCCAGATGTCGCCGCACCCCTTTATGCGTGATTGGGAGGATCTATTTCAGATTTTGGAGCCTTTTCATACATGATGGTCGCTCCACGATCCATATGCCCGACTGAAAGTTACTAAGTCATAGCTGATACATGATAACATCAGATATCTACTCATTTCAATGCCAGGTCATTTTGAGTTGAACCACTGCACAACGTAACTGAAAATGATATTGGATGTATGGCTATGTATATTGGGATCAAGTGTATCGTTCATATTTATAATTATATTAAATTAATGCAGAAAAATTTCCATTCCATTCAATATACTTCCATCTTGGTATTTTACTTTCATTGTCCTCGCAAAAAAAGGTAATAAATTTACATTAATATTACTGCTAAAAAGGGTATATAGTAAAACACCAATTTTTAAACCATATAAATCAGGTGTATCAAAATCACGGCCTTCAAAGAACATTTCTGAGGCCCGGCCATTATATCGACACACAATAATGTACGCAAGGAATTTCTCCCGAAATTGGAAAGATCGTAGCAGGGAAGGGATGTCAAGTATCAGAACACAAAAACATTAAATTTCTCTTGTTCTTTTATTTAATGTTTATTATAATGTATTATTCGAAATAAAATTACGTTTCAAGGAATATTGATTTATTTGCGGCCCACATAAGGTTAAACTTTGTTTGTATGACCCAAGTTAGCCTTTGAGTTTGACACCCTTGATATAAATGAATTTGATAGAACATGAACGTATATTCATTTCATAACTAAAATATCTTTAATATTTGATTATCTTCACGAAAACTAATTTGAAATCCTTATCAAACGATAAATAAAATTAAAACGTTATTGTCGTTATGGAAAAGAGAGTAATATCTTATATTTATTATAATACATTTCTCTTAAAATTTATTATTAATTTCAACGGAGACACAGAAATTTGAAGCTCTCTTGTTACATTAACAAAATAACAAAGTTCATAGTTCGATTTCAATATCAGTTAAATAGTTTCTTCCTCATTCCTTCTTTGTGAACTTGCATACTATATCTGCTTAAACCATGAATTTTAGAATCTTAATGGAACATTGTCTAGATTGCTTCTTCGTGAAGCACTTAAAATAAGGGGCGTTCAACGTAAAAGAGCACACACATTACTATGATTATAAGTTTTGAAAAAAGTTTGTATGTTTTCACGCATTGTGAATGGATGATCAGCATTTTTACAACATTTTCTGGTTATTGTACCTAACGAAGGAAGTAAAACAAAAGAACTGAAAAACATCTGCCTTGTATGTGAAAAATGTCGTAAAAGGAATTTGAAACGCAGAGACGCAGGTGTTATTTTGCAGTAATAAAAAGTAAATTTTGAGCCGTGCATGGTCTGTAAGTAAAACTGAAACCATTTTCAAATATATAATGAAACTTTTTAACAATGTTATTTTGTAACATAACAAAATATTCCTTTTATTGAATTCTTACTATTATAGCTCACTCTCTCTCTATATACATATATTTATCTTGTTTAAATTTTCAATCGTTAATAAAATACTCTCTATTCTCATCCAATCAAGTTCATATAAATTTTTTAAAACCTGTAGTGGATGACACTTGATGTTAATACAGTTTTTTCACATATCAACTCATTCATTAATTAAATTAAATTAAATTAATTACCGGTTTTCGACGCCAACTTAGATACGTCTCCATTGTTGTAACAATGTAGCTGTGTTAAAACAATGACAAAAGTTGGCGTCGAAAACCGGTTTCTCAGCCAAACTGAGTGTGCATTGTTTCAACAATGCAGGCAAATCATGCTCTTTTTTCAACTCCTACTATTACTTCACTCTTTCCTATATATATATATATTTATTTATTTATGTTTTTTTAATGAATTTTGGGGCCTGGATCAGGTGGCATAAGAAACAACAACAACATTTTTTTTATATATATCTTGTTCAAATTTTCAATCGTTAATAAAATATTTTCTTCATCCATTCAAAGTAGGAATTGACTTAATTTTTTTTATATTACTTGTTAGCATGAACGCTGTTTTTATTGCTGTATTTTAGAATAAAAAATTTTCAATCACCATAATGTTAGTAATTTTTGAAGGCCGAATAATTTTTTTAAAAAGCTGAAATGAAAGAAATGAGTAATTTGAGAAATTTTAAATGATTTTATTAAAATCTTGAGATTAAAAAATTGGTTCATCATAAGCTGATATCTATACTAAAATTTTGTAGGGAAAAAATGTTACTGAACTGATTTAGAAAAAAAAAAAAAAAACATTTACCGTAAAATCCGGCGTATAACGCGCACGTATAATACACGAAATAAGATCGAAATTTACGAGTGCGCGTTATACAACGGGTATAAAAATGATATCCTTAAAAATAAAAGAAAAAAGAAATGAGCATAAAAAAATTATTCTTCTATATAAACCGAAATATTATTTATTTAAAAGAAAGACGTGCCTTTTTTATGAACTTAAAGAATTGTAGTTCTAGAAATAAACTATTGTTATATATAGATGCGGAGTTCGATGATTTTATGCAAATCAGTCTCAAAGAAAAAGAGAATTCTTTAACAGCGACGAGAATTTATTGTCGAGAAAACAATCCTTGAAATACACGACTCAGCAACAAAATTCACAGAATAAATATCAGAAGGTATTCACACCTTCTACAATTATTCTTCAGACACAATTATCAGTGTCTAAAATACACGTATGTAAAAGAGTATTCACAAGCGCACAGCTCGTCCTATTCAGCAGCCAAGCTAATCGGTAATCACGGTCAAGGCAAGTCTGCTAATCGCTAGTCAAAACAGGATCGATTAGTTTCGGTGAGCATCTCTCTATTTATAGACCTCGTGGATCTTTCCAGAAAGATCTGCTTGCGTCATAGGTCTTGAAATTTGAGGAATTCTCCACAAATTTCCAGAAGAATCCAGAGGGTCCCGAACTCGCTAAAATGGTCACCAACGTCGGCAACTTGGTTGCCAAAAATGATGCCAACTTGGCTCTATCGCCAAGATTTCACCCAGTTCCCACTGAATCGCCATTATAACGTAAGGGACGGCGTTGCTTGCGAATATTACAATTTTAACATAAAATAAATATAATATAGAGTAATATAAATAAATGCATTACACATCCATATACATATTATTTACACTATTTTATACACAATTCGTAACACTATTTTTTCAAAAGCTTGGGATAATATCTTGAGTAAATTACTTCAAAACATAAGAGAATTAATTGCACACGTACGTTTCAGGTTCTATCGTAAAAAAGTGGGAGCGCGCTATACGCCGGATTTTACGGTAATACTTTTTTAATAAGTTGCATTTTAACCGTGTGAATGTAATATACTTCCTTTGTGTATTTATTTTTCTGAAAAAATAAAATTCCAGGTCAACCAAAAGAATAGAAAAATAATATTTTTTCCCTTCAAGTTTATATAGATCAATAACTATTATATTTTTAAACGGAATTCTATACCTTTTCTTAGAAAAATCTACATCCTTAATGTGATTGCATATCATCAACAATGCTAAGTTAAAAGTTCGTTTACTGACAATGAAAAAATTAGGTTCAACGTACTGTTGACAGACAAGTTAAGTCTGTTTATTGACCCTGTATATAGTCGTAATTTAGTTTTTTCACTTAGGACCATATATATGAGTTTTTATAAATTTGAATTGACCCTGAAGCTGCCCGTTGGCTATTTTTCATGGCTCCGACCCTGGTTGTAAGTCATCCTGTGGTTGGGGATTCCCCTACTGAAGTATCATTAAAGGCGTCTATAAGAATACGGCATTGTTGTCTATGATTGCAAGAGTAGTTCAGAAGTTCTATTAACCTGCGACTCTTAGCTTGAGGCCTAAACATGACCATTTGTGCAAAAAAATATATCTCTTTCTACTTTTTACATTTAAGAACTAAAATACTAAATTAGCATAGGAAATTAAAATGTTATACATCATTACGTAATTCTTTAATATGTGATTGTGTTCGGAAGAATCAAGTGCAATGAATTCAATCATAACGCTCTATTTTTTAAATCAGAATAAAGGTACGGGACTATTAAAGATCTAGTAATGGAGATAATATCCTGAAAGTTTTATACAGAATGTCGTTCGCACTTTATGGAAATGATTTTGCAATTCATTTTTTCGTTTACATTTTCAGATAAAATTTTGGTAACTTCAGGATAGTCGTATGCTAAGTTTTCTTTTGATTGGAATGTGTTAAATAAAAGATTTATGAAAAAGCGGTGTAAGAACCTTGGTTATTGCATTTCAATCAAAGATATTTATAATATATTAAATTTGAAAGAGAAAAAGCGTCTAGCAGAAAGTAAAAATGAAAACATGACCAGGAAATTTCATTCTCAGACTGTTCCAAACGCAGACAACTATCAAGAGAGTGAAATCTCTGATCCTAAAAGAAAATCCACCGACTCAAAAAGATTCATTGCATGGAAACTGGGAATGTGTTCCGGAATTGTAATTAAAATCATTCAAATGAATATAAAGTCAATTGCTGAAAGGAAAAAAAACGTAGAAAATTATGTAAGAAACTCCTAGCTGCTGAAAAATAGGAATTTCTAGTAATATTTAAAGAGGTATGGGTATATTTAAGTGACTGTAGTAAAAGAAGACCAATTTTCTATTGCTCAACTGACGGGAATGACTGTACGAAATGGCTTCACCAGTGTACAGAAAAGTTTCTACAGGGATTCATAAAAGTAACAGCATTTTTTTACAACGGCAATTAAAAATCAAAAAAGTCTCAACTAAAGCCAAAATTTTTTTCCCTAATGGGGCTGTACATTGATATTTTAAACTTTTGTAGACATAGCACATTCCCCAAAAGCTGGTATCACTTTTTAGCGCGGTACTGTACAGGGATACCAATTACCGCAATTAATTTTGACGCCCAGCTTACTCCCCAGAGGGATGCACCTGAGCTCTTGATGGTGCGAACCTGTACTAGAATTTAATTTTGCCAAGAGCATCAAGCCAAACAGACACTCCAGGGATCTTTTAGATGTCGTTTAATCATACGCGACATGGCTGCTGTCGATTTTCTGCATCATGAAAATGCATCGATTTGGGCTGGGGTCGAATCCACATCCTTGTGTGCAGAAGGCCAGCGACAAACCAACCACGCCACTCACCAGGTAGTAAAGCTAAAATTAATTCACTCTACAATCAGCAGAATATCTTGAAGAAGAAATTCCAACTTTTTATGGAAAGAATATTGAGAAAGTTGAGCTTCATATGGACAAAGCCTCTAGTCACACGTCTAAGTCAAGTGCTGCTTATTTAGCAAATAATGAATCAGAAACAGGAATAAGGTACATTCCATTTGCTAAAATACGTATAAAATCAAACTACGCTTTCGTAATGGGTGCTTTCAGTTTATTAAAACCAGCCTTAGGAAAGCAGCTTCCAAGAACACTTAACGAACTTTAGAAAATGGCTCAAGATGAATGAAGTAAAAAATTTGCATGACAGTACTAAAAATAGTTTACTTTCATAAAAAAGTCGAGCTAGAGCTATCGTCACAAGAATCATGGCTATCAGATAGAAACAAATTTCCACAAAAATACGGTACTTATTGATAAAAATTAACTATCAAAATCGTTTCCATAAAGTATGTGAACGAACTTCTATATTTCACACTGTTCAATACTTATTTAGTAGAGTAGATCGTGGTTTTTTAAGGAGGATAAAAAAATTATTAATCGGGCTCTACTAATGCAAAAAAAAAACTGTTCAGTGGTATAGAGATGAGGAGAAAAGTAATTAAAAATAATAATTTTAAAATTTAATATATTGCCACAAAGGGGTTGAATTTTCGAAAAAATGGAAGAAGATTTAATTATAGTTAGATGATTTTAGAGACTCGAAATTATTTTTCTTCAATATAAATAACCAAAAGCGATGATTATTGATAAAGGAATAGTAAAACGTACTTTGAAGTACTTCATATAACCCCAGTCTTCTGCTTTATAGGGCCCTGTCATTTCGACAATGGTCACGGTAGACATTATGACAGACAAAGACATTCTGGAGTTCGTTCAAAGTTCAAAAAATATCATTGATGCAGATTCAAATGAAATAAATAATGCAGCTCCTGTTCTCACATCATCCCTAAAGGAGGAACGTCAAGAAAAAATAATACGCGCAGTTATTTAGACACACATTTCAGTGCTGAAATGAATAACAAAATATCGAAAAGTTTGTTGACAATTTGACTCTATAAAAGATAATGCAAAGAAAAATGTCAGACTATTTATCAAAAATTCAATTCAAGTTTTGTTTTTTTTAAAAATTCAAAATTTTGTATTAAATTTTATTAAGTCCCTGTGAGTGTTATTGTTTTATCGATTTTTATTAAACGCATGCATATATGCATATCTATGTATGAGGATGAGTCGGTAAATAAGTTTCCCCTGTGGACTGTGGTCAGAGTTGTGTATGAAAACCAAACATAGAATGAGACGTTAAAGATAAGACATAACTTTATTTTTCCTCATAAGTAACAAGAACATTGAGGCATTTATCATACCGCTTGATAAGCTTCAAAAATCCCTCCAGGAAAACTCAGGACTTTGCATACGGAACAAGAGTTTAATGGCTATGGGCGAAAGACGAAAGAGCAGGTGAACAAGCAAGGCACCGATACATCATTCGTTAGTACATTGGGTACATGCTACTCGGTGCTGAGACACCCTATCGAAATTGAAAGAGGTGATTCGGAAAAAGCGGCCAGGGCTTCTCAGATCTGGCGTTCTGTTCTTGGATGACTCAGCGATGGCAACGCAAAACCAAATTCCAATTCTCGTTTGGGAACACCTACCGCATCCCCCATACAGCCCTGATCTCACACCAAGTGACTTTCCTCTGTTTTCGGCTTTGAAATAGAATCTCGATGGAAGGCGTTTGGGAAACAATGCTGAGAAGTCAAACAAACGGTTAAACTCTTCTTCCGTATGCAAAGTCCTGATTTTTACCTGGGTTTTTTTTTGAAGCTTCTCAAGCGCTATGACAAATGTCTCAATGTGCTTAGTTTTATAGAAAAATAAAGTTATGTCTTATCTTTAATGTCTCATTCTACGTTTCGACTTTCATACACAACTCTGACCACAGTCGACAGGAGAAACTTATTTTCCGACTTGGCCTCGTAAATAAAATGTACTCTAAAAAACTTAATTTTGTTTTATATACTCGCATGTTTTTTTTTTTTTTTTTTTTTTGCAATATGCTTTAAATAGAATTTTTCGTGTTAAGCTATTTTAACTGTATGTAGAGTCATTGGGCTCTTCAGCTGATTTTGTAATTTTAAGATCCTCAAATCGTACCTAAGTGATCTATAGTAATACTTCGACTAACGCTGCCCCGACTTAAAAATGTTGCATTCCAGACAAGCTCACTAAATTGCCTCAAAGAAAAAACTCTACCAGAACATGAATTTTAATCAAGATTGCTAATTTAGATTTTTTATTGTTGGCAAGTTCACATAGCCATTACTACAATGTAATTTTCTTGAATTAGATGTTTGCTGTCTTCTTAAAGTAAAAAAGGGTTTTAAATGTCTGTATAAGTTGCTGGAGTGGTCTTATGATCATTAAGGAACTTTTAAATCCCTCAGCCCTGTGTTGGGAGTCAGGGAGGGGTGTTCAAAATCTTGGGGGCCACGACGTCACTCCGGTACATAGAGGAGGGCAGCGGCGATCGAAAGCTTAAGAGCCACTTGGTTAGAGGATATAATGTCCAAACAAATTTTTCGAAAATAGCCTTTTATAAAAGATATTTTTTGAAAAGTACTCTTATCCATTTTCTTTTCAAAATTGTTTACCTAACCTCAAGAATTACAGCTAATACAAGTAAAAGGTTATCTATTTCCATAAAAATTTATCATGGACCAACGACTTTAATATGATTTCTTATACAGGGTTATCAAAAATGAATGATCCGATTGCAAAATTTAATAATTCCCAGATGAGAATAAACAGAAAATGATAATTAAGATGTCATTGAAAAGATAAAATATGAAGTTTTTTTCGTAAGTAACGTTTCTTGACGTAAAGTAAAATTTGTTTTCCCAAATGTTCAATGTGACTTACTTTAGTCATCCGTATAATATCATTGCGAATCTGGTTGCCCTGGATTTTTGCCTTTACACAGGCATCCAGTTTCCCGGAACTGTTTATATCATCTTCTTATATTCTTAGATGTCGGTGCATTTCTAAGGTATTTCCTCTGAAATTCACGCTGAACCGTGATTACTGACAGACGTTTTGGAAACGAGAGAACACAAATGCCTTCTCCCGCTGCGACACCATTTCCATTTCTGTTCACAATTTCAAAAACATCTTGATTACAATATTTCTGCCACCTATTGGACAAAAACAATGTTACAGACTCAAAATTTCATATTTATCTTTACAATGACATATTAATGATCATTTTCTGTTTATTCGTCTGGGAATTATTAAATTTTGTAATCGGGTCATTCATTTCTGATAACCCTATATGTTAGGCTTAAAAGGGGGAACAATTTGCATTGCAACTGAGCTTCAGTGATGTTTTCGAATTAGTTTTCTCATTATAATATATGATCATTTGAAATGTGTCAACCTCAGATGGGCGTCATGCTAGATGCAACAGTTTCCACCTATTTTACTTTAAGTAAAAAAAGGAAGCTTTCATGTTGCTTAAAATAAGGCAACATTCTATGTTACTTTGTTCTAAATTTGAGTGAAACCACAGGTGTAATAATATAATCTTCTATGGTCTACCTGAAAGAACAATATATGCTCTTACAGTATAAGTTAAATAATACTAAAACTAATTGACCGCATGGGACTCTTCCCTGACCAAAAACGCAATCAGAAAAGTTGTGCGCTTCCTTCGAAATTTACTAATGTCCATTCATAAAATGGAACCAAGTGAGTTTCAATGGATTCGAACATAATTCATCCTCTTTACCTGAGTATTACGCATCGGAAGAAACCCGAACACTTCATAGAATCGTCTGCCTAAAATGCAAACGATCTTGTGAGAGGGGTGGGATGGAAAGGGAGCTAAACAGGTTTACAAGTGCGCAAATCCTTTTCGCGCGGTCGTGAACTGAATATCAAATGATTTGCAATAAACGAAACAAATTATGGTCGAGTTTAGAAAATGCTAACTAGGTTGGCGTCCATATTTGACCACGAATATTTCGATTCAGAATATCTTTTATATTCTATGCAGTAGTCGCGACCCTGCGGTTGCTTGTGATTTGGACGCACAGAATTAAGAGACATTTTAATAAAATCAACACCATTATTTTACATATCATTTTAAAATCAATTTTAGCTTATGCAAAGGGAGTGGTCAACTTAATTACAAACATGGATATCTATAATACGAGGGTTGGAACTTTAATAGTGGTAACAATTTATTTACATGGAACACAAAAGTGTTTCATGTCACCATGTTTTACAGAGCTTCAATATAGTCGCCAGAAATGTGTATAACCCGCTTCCAATGCTGAGGAAGTCGCAGAACACCCGTAGTATCACCTGTTCTGTTTATAGTTAGAATGAACCGGTCTACTGCCGCAAGAATCTCTGGAACAGTTTTGAAGCGAATGCCACGAAGTTGTTCCTTCATCTTAGGAATTAAGTCACAAGGGGGTCGATCACTGTCCATTAGTGCGGCAACAGCATGCACTTTTGATTTGCTGACTCTAGGACGACCTGGCCGATGCATGCCTGCCACATTTTTGCGTCCTTCATTGAAGGCTTTTACCCATCTTGCTACAATTCTATAAGACAATGCTGATTTCCCGCAAGCCCCTTGAAGCCCTAGATGACATTGTCGTGCTGTACGACCTCTGGCACATTCAGTTTTTATTCAACTTCGTTGTTCTTGGTTTCAAATCATCCTGACAACATTTTTTGAGACCTCAAGCTAATATAAGGATCAGTTCTTCGAGTCACTCCAAATGCGCGTGACGTCAGAAGTACGAGTATTTTAGCTGAGAGGTAAGATAGGTATGTAGCTCACGTGTGGTATACACGACATTTTTTTGGTTTTGTTGAGTAGCATTTTTACAGCAGTGTTGCTACTATTAAAGTTCTACCCTCATAATTATTTAAATTACATATCTTTGTTGAGAAGATCCGACGTAATGTTACTCGTCCTGACTGGACAAAATATCTTGTTCTGTGAGCTGTAGGATCTCCTTACTTCAACATCTATAGCTTTAATTATTATATCTAAAACTCTAGTTTCAGTATCAGCCTAACGACTATCGACTCCCTCTCTCTTTTAACTTGAATTTAAATAGCAACTCGCGTTTGCGTTAATCTCGGTTCCTCCGCAGAAAGCGATTTTATAATCATACAACAGTTAATAAGAGTTTCCCTAGAGCAGTGGGCATCAAACTTTTTCAACTCATCCCTAGAACAGGGATGGCGAATCACTGGCACGCGTGCCATTGATGTCCCTCGACACAAAATTGGCCACGCCACCGATCAAAATGGTTTGCATTTTAATTCAAAATAACAATGTTCAGTATGAAGCATATTACGAACAAAAGCGAGTGATCGGTCGCAGTTTTCAGCGAGATTTTCTCAGTTCAAAGAATTATCGGAAACGCTCAAGTTTTTTTATGTACCCTGATGTATGATTTCATTTAATAAATTGAACTTATCCTTGTTCGATTGGTTGGAAATTGAAAATTTTGAAATGCAACTGATTGATTTCCTGTCTAATTTAATATAGATTCAAAAATTTGTTGAAAAAAGCACGAAGTTGGAATTGATTGAAACAGAGAGATTAACAAGCAATATATGTAAAAATGCTAATGATGAAATTTTGGAAACATGGAATTCGATAATAGACACATTTAACTGTTTGAAGAAGCTGAGTCACGTGCTATTTTAACCATATTTTCATCTACCCACGCCTGCGAGTCATTATTTTCAGAGATGAATAGCATTAAACCGTCGCTTTGAAACTGTTTGTCAAATGACTACAATTCAGCATGTATTTTAATAAAAGTAACATCTTACAATTCTAGAATAAGTTATTTGTCATATAAACTTCAACAACAGAAGTCACACAAATATTTCTTTAATTTGTGTGAATTGCACGTATAGCAAAAACATGTATTACCATACAATGCAAAATGTATTTGTTCCAAGTAAATAAAGAGTTTTGAGTTGTCAGTATTTAGTTTTAATATTTTCCCAATAATCACAAATAAAAATTATTTGACGGCACGTCTATATAACTCATTAAACATTTCTTTAGAAAAAAAATGGCACGTTGATCCATAAAGGGCATAGAACTTGAAGGTGCTTTCGTGGAACATCTAGAACGAGAAAATGTTTTCGCGGAACCCCATTCCACACACATACTTCGAAGAATATACACTGCTGGCCACCGTAAATGCAACACCAAGAAAGACAAGAGATAGCACAACAAAATTTATTTTGTTGATAACATGTTGACCAAGTATCAAATGATTAAATTTATAGACTTCTGTGAAGTGTGGTTCCTGCCAGAATCAGTAGCTAGAGTAGCTGCCATTGTTGGAGATCGCCACTGCCACCCGCCTCGGCATTGATTCATCGAGATTTTGGATGTGTTTTTGGGGTACAGCAGACCAAGCAGCTTCCACACGTTGCCAAAGTTGATCTGGAGTGGAAGCTAGGGGTGTAATCTGGCTCAATCGTTGAGCAACCATGGACCACATGTTTTCTATCGGCGAAAGATCCGGAGAGCGAGCCGGCCAGGGAAGCAATTCAATCTGGTGATTGACGAAGAACCTTTGGACAATGCGTGCCACGTGTGGTCGCGCATTATCCTGTTGAAATATGGCTGTGGCCAAGTCCTGAAGGTAAGGAAGGACAACTAGCTCCAACACCTCGGAGATGTAGCGCTGGCTGTTTAAAGTACTGGCAATGCGTACTAGAGGAGTGCGAGAGTGATATCCAATACCGCCCCATACCATAATACCCGGTGCAGGACCAGTGTGGCGGTGCATAACGCAGCTGTTCAGCATCCTCTCTCCACGGTGTCTCCAGACTCGAATCCGACCATCGTGGTGTTGCAGACAGATGCGTGACTCGTCAGTAAAGACAACTTCATTCCATTCTGCCGCCACATCCTTCTTTCATCGCACCATTGGCGGCGGAGACGTCTGTGGTTCTGCGTCAAGGGTAGACCAAGCAATGGACGTCTTGCGGACAGACCACTCTGCTGTAAACGGCGTCGAATGGTACGCGCAGACACTGAATGATGCGTTACAGACTCAATGTGCTGTGCTATGGTTCGTGATGTGACTGAGCGATCCATCACTGCCATGCGCACAATTTGCCTGTCCTCACGTGAAGTGGTGCACTGAGGTGGATGCGATCGACCACGTCGGTCCGTCGTACCCTCCTGCATCCAACGGTCACATATCCGCATTACAGTTGTTTGGTTTCGTCCAACACGACTACCGATTTCCCTGAAAGATAATCCACAATCTCGGTAGGCCACTATCCTTCCTCTGTCGAACTCGGATACTTGATCAAAAGCTGATCGCTGTTTTCTACGAGACATAACTGATCGTTTTTTGAAAAAACCACAAGAAAACACAATTGCCGAACTTGAAATCGTCGAAATCTCCAAGCCTTAAATAGCGCTTTGAGGTGGCGCCACAGGCGTGCGTGATGTGTGTCTGCGCTGAAATTCTAATCATTTGCATATCTCACCTCCGCTAATGCATGTTGTAAATTTCATGTTATTTGCGTGCTACCTTCAGGGTGTTGCATTTACGGTGGCCAGCAGTGTAGTTCAAAATAATATTTAAAGTAGATCAACATGTTATAGGCACTTTATGTAAAATAAATTAAAAAAAGTATTGCATTTATTATTAAAAAAATCTAATCTAAATTTTTAAAATATAATTTACTTATTAATAATTTTTGTGATTCAAGTGTCAAGTACACATGCATTGTATTTAGTAACTGGGATATGTGATTGCTTTTTTCACACGAACTGTTGAAGTCTAGGTCTAATGAGATTAAATGCAATCGCCTTAATATTCTAAGTTATAATTTTTTTTTATACTTTGTTTTTGTAGCCACTTACTTTGAGAAATATTCTGAATGGCATGAAAATGTTAATAGCTGTGTGAGAAATCCCGTGTATTTTGCATGAATTTGCAACCTAAAATTTAGGAACTGTTCTTGCTTAAATTTAGATTTTAATATCAATTCGATATGTTGTTCCCTTTCTTTCATTATTGGTGTTGTTTTCCACAAATGTAAAAAGGTGCATTTTCATTAGAAAACTGTTTAGTTTTGCAAGATATTGTGCTAATTAACGAGTATAAAATTATCTCGTGGAAACCGAGATAGTAAACAATAGCACATTCACAATCTAGTAAGAAGTATATATATAAAGAAATTTTTTTTAATATTCTTTTATGACTCTATAATTAAAAAAAATTTTTTTTTAACATTTATAACCCCGTGCACCACCGAACGTATAACACGGGGTAAACAACACAGACAGAAGAAAGGATTACAACACAAAACATCCATGCCTTCTCCGGATTCGAACCCAGTCCCTGCGGCACCGTATACTCTATAATAAAGGCTTAAAAAGTGTTGCAAAATAAAGTTATATATAAATAAATTTTCAGTTTTAATGAATAGGTAAGTTTTAGATACTTGTTCCTGTAGAAACTCTTCATATAGAATGTGAATCCATTTTGCTTGCATATTCATTTCTTCTCGATTTTTTTATTGTGACTCGCGGAACCCTTTGTTATGACTTGAGGAACCCCAGGGTTCCATGGAACACAGTTTGAAGAACGGATAGTTAAGAGAGGATATAGAATAGAGGATAGTAGAGGAGGATTAGTTAGCAGTTTTGAGAATTATTTAAAGATACGGATAGAACTGATACAAAATGATTTGTCACTTTCATCATCTTCCACACTGTCCCTTCCCCCTGAAAACCACTTATGCCATTCAAACACATGTGCAAGAGACAAAGTTTCATTCCCATAAGCCTCGGTTATTATTTGAAATGTTTTCGTGGCTGATTTCTTGAGTTTCACGAGAAACTTAAGTGTTGATTCGACATTTTTCTGGCAGAATGCAGTTGCACGTGTTCACTTAATGACGCAGTACTCCCAACTGGCGGGATCGGTTAAGTCGAAACTGGCCACATGGATAGATGAGGGGTGTGAGATGACGTTATCAAAGCAGTTGTTGCCAACTCCACTCTTTTTTCAAACTGCACACTTAGTCTCGTTCTTTTGTGTCACACCTTGTACGCCCAATTTTACGGTATGTATACGATTATCTTCTTTTTAACAATCTAAATGATGATTTGGGTGTCAACTAACTTTCCTCTCTATGTTCAGCA